>JAMPIV010017321.1:0-177980 GCA_024509875.1 Oreohelix idahoensis
ATTAAACATTCTGGCCTTAAATATTAAAGTTCATATATGGAAAACAAGAAGATCCATCGATGAAAATAGGACTTCTTAGTTCACAAATACTGTCTTCCTGTTAACATTGACAAGAATTGATCCAACTGTTCTGTGAAACTCTGTAATGTCTAATGTAAAAAATGTCAACAACGCTGACCTACATACTGCATTCACCTGACAGGTCACGTGACGAAGTGTTGACAAAGAGCAAACCAATACTGCAAGTGTGTCGTATCAGCCACAGGAAACGGTCTGGTATCGGTAATCTGTTGACTTCTGAACTTCTGCGAGGTCAAACCCAGAAAGCTGGTCCACCAGTTGATAAAGTTGATAATGTTGGATTTTTTTATTCCCGTTAATGATATCCACCAAAAGGATAAATATAAGTGGATGGAAGCAGACATCATCATCATCATCAGTTGATAAGATCTCTATGGTGTTGCTTGCTCCACTGTAGTGTATGGAATGTCAACTTGACCTACGCAGTGGTGTGTAGACATGGATTGAGTGTACAATGTGCGAATGATGATAAGGGTTCGTGTTGTTGACAAATGTTCTTTTCTCACACTCATGTATGACTGGAAGTCATCGACACCAACGACTGTGTACCTTTTCTAAAGTTTAATTGGACGTACACACTCGACAGCACAGATAGTGACAAATCACAGGTTGGCATAATACATCATGGTACAGTGGATAACTGGTCTTGCAATGTTATGTTACATGGGCACTCATGTAGATTAATATTATAATGGACTGTCAGTAGCCAAGCCCTCAGCATCGCCCATACATATAAATCATCTGACTTCACTGACTGAGCACGTCAGCTTATAAACAATATTTCAGATGGCTTCTAAACCTAATCTCGTTTAGCGACGATTCTCCCACATAATGTTCAGCACATATTTTTTTCATATAATAATATTGAACCGCTGATAAAGGGTTCTCATGTGTAGCAGTGATCTCTGGACTAAACAAGCGATAATACGGGCATCCCCTTTTCTCTTCTTGAAAGTCACTACATGTTTGGATCCAAGATGGCTTCACTCGTGAGCTGTCACTCACGTTTGGATACAGATAATGAATCTGTCCTAAAGTTAGTCATTCATAAAACATTGCATTGCTCTGTAGATTTGATCATGAACAATTGACTGCATTCTACAGAATATAGTGCTGCTAGGAATCGAAGTCGTTTTCATCGAGTCAAATATATTCTCTTATCGAAAATGGTGGCTTCGTACGAGAGTTCATCAAAGTATCTTGGATTACTTTGGTATAAGAAATATGAAACTGCCATTCCTTGGCAATACGACTAAACACTGGGGTAAAGCATACACGATAGGTCTAGACGACTATCACTTTCCCCACAAATACTGAGATCACTTTTTCCCCGGCGACAGGCCGACATAGGAAAACACAGTCCCTATCAGGACGAAGCCAAATCACACCACACTCTAGCGACACATCCGCCGAATAGCCTTCGACCTCTCTAGAGACAACAGAACATATAGTTCGACTTAGATATGTAAAGATATACAGATATAAGACAGACTCGTCCTACTCAGACAAACAATACACATAAATTCAGGCCATAGATATTCTGAAACAAGAACAATCTATTATTACCCAAACAACGAATAAATCGCAGTAAAATGGATTCATCCGCGGAGTTTGATCGAAGAGATGGCACAACTTTCAAGGGAAGTAACTCAATAATGACTTTCCCTTAAGCACTAAAAAATTACCTACGTATAATATTGTAAGATATCAAAGACTGCACGTAACACACACTATTAATATTATAATGTTCCTTCAGGTGTTTTCACAGAATGTTCACTACTCAATGATTAGGTGAGTCATGTATTAGAATAGCTGGTTTGTGTCATCATATACCCCAGAGAGTTTCTGTTATATAATAGGGAAACCTTTATTCCGATAAGATGTCAGTTTGCCTGGTCTGTGGCACATAACCTGCAATTTCCTTCGTGAAGCTTCAATATAGGATATGGCTCTGCAAAAGCTCCACTTGATAATGATATAGGATAAGCTGGACTAGAGACTTTGTTGTCTTCAAATCGTACCTCAGCTTTCCTGTCACCAGCTGGTAACAGGAGACAAAACATCAGAATTCAATGAAATAAGCAAAGGTTAGATGGATGGCACAAGTTCAGTAGTGCTGCTGTCTAGACTGTGTCAAACACTTTTAGTTTTAATATTACACACTTCTAGTATCACATCAACCTGCTTCAGGAACTGATTCAGACAAATGGCGTCCTACCCCTCTAAATGGTTACTAATATATAATGCATTAGCCAATGGTAGCCAGCACATTTGAATTTTGAAAATAAAATCCGAATATTTGCAGCACAAGTCAAAAAACAGACTTGATTCTTGGGTTTTTACCAAGTTCTGCCTCTCACTCATTTCAAAATTCCACTGCAAAACCTGTTTGTCTCCCCTCCCCCTTGCATATACCGATACCCTAGCTGGCTTTTTTCCCAAGGACACTTCAAAAGTTACTTTTGTGAATGCAAAAACGGAGCATGCGTTTGTCGGTCTGTCAAAACCGAAACCGTCTTTTGTCACTAACTTTCTTATTCTCTGTCCGATTTAATATTTTAAAGCATATACTTTTTCAGGGGAATCTAAGCTATTAAACCGCTAAGTTTTATTTGTGTAGTATTAAAATTAAAGAATTACATAAAATTTCCATATCAGTGTCCGCTGGTTTCCATTTCATCCTTTCTCATATTATGGAAAACGAGCGTCAAGTAAACACAAATCTTATTGTGTGTGTGTGTGTATATATATCGTTCACTGTGTGCCTTACAGTTAGACGATAGCATTTGACTTTTGCGGGTATTTTTTAAATTTTCCAATCTTGCGTCTAAGCTTTCGAACACCTCTCCCTATCCGCCGCGCACTGTCGTTTCGAGCGGCAAGCTCGAACATCTAACACTTGGCGAACCAGCCTGTGTCCATTCTCTCACTTTCATACGTCCTTTTTATGCCTCCCCGTGTTTTGAATCGTACTATCTTTCTAGGCAGTACTAAACTTGGGGTTTTCAAAATAGTTTCAGTTAACCCTTGACGTGTCGAATAAAGTCCAATACTTTTTACCACGGCAATACGGTTTTCACAGTACGCTCTTATCTCAATGCTATGAATGGCGTTGATACAGAAGACGCGTTACAACTCAACGATTCCTATTTCTACTTATGTTATTATGACTTTAATAGTTATAATTAACAATTTTAGCGCTGTATCAATGTATTTCACTACACCTAGTAAGTATCATATAAAGAGTTTTGGTCTTGTTGACAGTACCACTGGGTATGTTTTATCCCTGCTTATGTATTATGGAGCGCCAACCCAATTCAGAGGCTTGAAGGAGCTAAGCATATGATAGCTTACACAGAAAAAGACAGAAGATGTAGAGTCTGCAGCAAACCAGATTCTCCAAAAAGAACAAATTTTATTTCTGAGGGTTGCGATGATTATCCTCACCTCTACCCAAAACACTGCTTCAAGATATGGCATACGCAAGCCACCATTGACTAAAATGTAAATATCCTTTCAGATAAAATTGTGTACATATTGTTTATGCATAATAATGTAAGTACAATACAATATATGATTTACTTTGAATATGACCTTTTTGTTTCCAAATTTTAATAATGATAGTACGATCCGCTGGAGAGTCTCTTAAACATTAACAAAACATCACAGAAAGCTGAAACTTGTAATTAATATTCATATATGGATTAGTGTTATTTAAAAAAAAACTATGGAGCACTTTGGATAATATTTCAGTCTTTATGCATCTGTTGGTGGGTACATTTTTCATTCACTAAAATGAATTTTTAAAAAAAATTGTTTACATTATTACTGATAATTGAATATAATATGAAGAATAGCACTTAAAAGCCCCAATATTATAATTCTAAATATATTTATCTTTACTGTGAAACATAATTGGTGTGTCTTTTGTTGTGTAATATCAACACAATATATGATTTAATTTAAAAGTTCACGCGGCCTTGAATATCTTCTTTTTTATTTTAATGATGATGGTACGGTCTGCTGGATGGTCTGTAAAACATTAACAAAATATCACAGGAAGCTGACACTTGTAAATAATATTCATATATGGATTAGTGTTATTCTAAAATATGCTGGAGCACTCTGGATAATGTTTCAGTTTTTATGCATGGGTTGGTGAGTACATTTTTCATTCACTAAAATGAGTTTTTATTAAAAAGTAGTCTATAAAATATGTAGAATATCACTAACATCCTTCATATTCTAATTCTACACTAATTTATCTTTACTGTGATGTATAATATGTGTGTCTTTGTTGTATAAAAACAATACAATATATGATTTAATTTAAAAGCTTCACGCGGCCTATAATGTCCTATTTCTTTCCAAATGTCTATAATGTTTTTATGGTTCGTTGGATGGTCTGTAAAACATTAACAAAATATCACAGAAAGCTGACACTTGTAAGTAATATTCATGCATGGATTAGTGATATTTTAAAAGACATTAGAGCACTCTGGATAATATTTCAGTGTTTATGCATGGGTTGGTGAGTACATTTTTCATTCACTAAAATGAGTCTTTTCTTGAAAGTGGTCTATATTATGACTCATCACTGATTACTATATGTAGAATATCACTAAAAGTCCTTCATATACTAACTCTACATTCATTTATCTTTACTGTGATGTATAATATGTGTGTCTTTGTTGTATAATAACAATACAATGTATGATTTAATTTAAAAGCTTCACGCGGCCTCTAATGTCCTTTTTCTTTCCAAATGTCTACAATGTTTATATGGTTCGCTGGATGGTCTGTAAAACATTAACAAAATATCACAGGAAGCTGACACTTGTAAATAATATTCATATATGGATTAGTGATATTTTAAAAGACATTAGAGCACTCTGGATAATATTTCAGTCTATTGCATGGGTTGGTAAATACATTTTTAATAGACTAAAATTATTTTTTTCTTGAAAGTGGTCTATATTATTACTCATCACTGATTACTATATGTGGAATTTCACTAAACGTCCTTCATATTCTAACTCTACATTCATTTATCTTTACTGTGATGTATAATATGTGTGTCTTTGTTGTATAATAACAATACAATGTATGATTTAATTTAAAAGCTTCACGTGGCCTCTAATGTCCTTTTTCTTTCCAAATGTCTTTAATGTTTATATGGTTCACTGGATGGTCTGTAAAACATTAACAAAATATCACAGGAAGCCGACACTTGTAAATAATATTTATATATGGATTAGTGATATTTTAAAAGATGCTGGAGCTCTCTGGATAATATTTCAGTGTTTATGCATGGGTTGGTGAGTACATTTTTCATTCACTAAAATGAGTCTTTTCTTGAAAGTGGTCTATATTATGACTCATAACTGAATACTATATGTAGAATATCACTAAAAATCTTTCATATTCTAATTCTACATTCATTTATCTTTACTGTGATGTATAATATGTGTGTCTTTGTTGTGTAATAACTCAGTAACTTTAGAATTTATAAAGGTACTGCTTTAAGGTACAAAAATAATTCTGGCAAAACTGATGAAAAAATTCCGGCCTGCAAGAGTTAACAGAAGTAACTGTAAATATTTTTTTTTTTGAAATACAAGATATTGATGCTGAATTAAATTAACTGCAACAATCATTACAACAACAACAAAATCACCAAATATCAAGTGAATATTAACCAATTGGACAGTTTTTATCTTGATTCTAACATGGTGGAAACAAAGTATTTTAGTAAATACAAAAGTATGAAAAAATGTCTTTAAATTTCAAAATACATCAACCATGTAAGAATTATCTCCAATGTGTATTTTCTCAGCATTTCAAGACATAGAGACTATGTAATCTACAAGTCTCATACATCAAACATGTAAAGATACTCCTTTAAGTGTATTCTTATGTGTGTACTTAGACTGCTACAGCTGTTAAACCTTACACCACAAACATCACAGTTGTAAGGCCTCTTTCTGGGTGTATTTTTGTGTCTTCTCAGACAACAACAATCTGTCAACCATATACCACAACCATCACATTTGAAAGGCTTCTCTCCAGTATACACCTTACTATGTCTTTTCACACTAACAAATTGCATAAACGCTACACTATAAATATCACAATTTAACTCATTCCATCCAAACGGGTGTATGGCGCGCCAGGTAGGCCTTTCATTATACCCAGGGCGTATGGTGCACCAAGGTGATATATGCAGCATTTGAGCAAAAAATTATAGAATATGTGGCAATAAGCCAGTTTAAAATTATTTCATTACATCTGGCCCATGTGTGTGAACGTTTGTGAGCAAAAAAAAATTTATGAAGTTACAATTGGGTGCTTTATATCCATTGCTAGAGTTGCTTTGGATCTAGCCGCAGGCCACGTGGTATGCCTGCTTTATAAGATTCCGAAATTAAACAAAAGAAAAGAAAATAAGTGGCCATAGAGTGTTCATATCATGTAAACACTTCCTGTAGACATTGTATTTAGAACTGGTAGCAAAATAATTATATTGGTGCTTAGTTTTTGCATACTTTTATCAATTAATGACGTCATAGGGTTATTTGTTTACATGTGGCGTAGTCACATACATAACACTCATAAACTATTAACGAATCAACCTCAATATATAATTTTGAAATGAATTTTAGCGATATCA
Organism: Oreohelix idahoensis; assembly: GCA_024509875.1. Lineage (NCBI taxonomy): Eukaryota > Metazoa > Mollusca > Gastropoda > Stylommatophora > Oreohelicidae > Oreohelix > Oreohelix idahoensis. The sequence goes on from JAMPIV010017321.1 coordinate 6,752, forward strand.
GTAGCGATAATAGCTTATTTTAGATTCCGATAAGGAGGTTGAACAAACGTGATATTTTTAAGTAATAAATTAATTAATTTGCATGGGACAGGAATGTGTAAGTGAGATTCCAGTTCAGCAATATGTGACTTCACAAAAGGATGTATATAAATTACAATTTTCAATTGTTTTTTATCAAACATCTTGAATTAGTTGTCAGCTGATATACGTTTCAATTCCTGGTATTTTACTACAAAGAGATTAAGTAGAGCTAATGTGTTAAACCCTCAATTAGTTGTCAGCTGATATACGTTTCAATTCCTGGTATTTTACTACAAAGAGATTAAGTAGAGCTAATGTGTTAAACCCTCAATTAGTTGTCAGCTGATATACGTTTCAATTCCTGGTATTTTACTACAAAGAGATTAAGTAGAGCTAATGTGTTAAACCCTGGACCTAAGGGTCTTTTATGTTTGGACATGCGCCCTTATATAACCGACTAGGCTGAACGGGACGCGCCTCACCAAAACTTTATTTAAAAAAACAAAAAATTAAGTATAGCTGAAATATTTTCGTGTGTGTGCATAATTTTTATTCATTTTTTATTTTGATTTTTTGTTAATTCTAAACTTCCCAAGATATAAAAAACAATTATAACATCAAATAAGAACTCAACAGTATGTCACAACATTCTGCAGGCAATTTCCTAAAGCATAACACATATATCTACTAAATTAATATATGTGTCTACTGCCTATTTTTAAAGCATCACTTGTAGAAAAAAAATGTCTGCATATTGGGTCCTGGGTAAAACCGAATAAATGTCTGGGTTAGAATGAGTTAAAGGCTTCTTCATCATATGTATTTTATGGTATCTTCTTCTTCTTCCTTCTTCCTCGTTCGCCCTGAAAAGGACGGTGGTTGCGTTGTGTCTGTTTCCAACGTAGCTGTGATATCTGCACCTTTCGGTCGACACATCCGACTTCTGCACGGCATTTTTTAGGACCGGGTTTGCCTTCCCATTGCGATCCGTACTCGCTCAGCCAGCCTGCACTGCTGCAGACTGTTTCCAGGACCACCACGTGGAGGTGGAGCACGGTCTTGACCAGCTCTGGTTCGCTGGTCCTGACGCAGGCAGTCAAGCTATGAGTCGCTGACTGCGGTCTCTATTGCTGCGTCTTGAGGTCCCTTATGGTATCTGTCAAGATACCACGCAAACCTCACACAATACACCTGTCATGCTTCTCTTCTGTATGTGTTATTTTGTGTACCTTTAGACTAAAAGAATATGTAAACCCTACTCCACAAAAATCCTACTTGAATGGCTTCTCTCCAGTATGTATTGTTTTGTGTAGTTTCAGACTAGAAGACTGTGTAAACCCTACTCCAGAAACATCACACTTGTAAGGCTTCTCTCAAGTGTGTATTCTTTTGTGTTCCTTCAGGGTAAAAAACTGTGTAAACTCTATTCCACATACATCACACTTGTAAGCCTTCTCTCCTATATGTATTCTATTGTGTTGTTTCAGATGAGAAGACTGCTTAAAACCTACTCCACAAATATCACACTTGTAAGGCTTCTCTCCAGTATGAATTCTTTCGTGTTCTTTCAGACTAGAAGACACTGTAAACCCTACACAACAAACATGACACTTGTAAGGCTTCTCTCTAGTGTGTATTCTTTTGTGTTGTTTCAGACTAGAAGACTGTGTAAACCCTTCTCCACAAACATCACACTTGTAAGCCTTCTCTCCTATATGTATTCTATTGTGTTGTTTCAGATGAGAAGACTGTTTAAAACCTACTCCACAAACATGACACTTGTAAGGCTTCCCTCTAGTGTGTATTCTTTTGTGTTGTTTCAGACTAGAAGACTGTGTAAACCCTTCTCCACAAACATCACACTTGTAATGCTTCTCTCCAGTATGTATTCTATTATGTTGTTTTAGATTAAAAGACTTTCTAAACCCTACTCCACAAACATCACACTTGTAAGGCTTCTCTCCGGTATGAATTCTTTTGTGTTCTTTCAGACTAGAAGACACTGTTAACCCTACACCACAAACATGACACTTGTAAGGCTTCTCTCCAGTGTGTATTCTTTTGTGTCGTTTCAGACTAAAAGACTGTGTAAACCCTTCTCCACAAACATCACACTTGTAAGGCTTCTCTCCAGTATGTATTCTATTATGTTGTTTCAGATGAGAAGACTTTGTAAACCCTACTCCACAAATATCACACTTGTAAGGCTTCTCTCCAGTATGAATTCTTTTGTGTTCTTTCAGATGAAAAGAATATGTAAAACCTACTCCACAAAAATCACACTTGTAAGGCTTCTCTCCAGTATGTATTCTGTTGTGTTCTTTCAGACCAGAAGTCTGAGTAAACTCTACTCCACAAACATCACACTTGTAAGGCTTCTCTCCAGTATGTAATCTGTTGTGTTGTTTCAGACTAGTAGACTGAGTAAACCTTACTCCACAAACATCACATTTGTAAGGCCTCTCTCCAGTATGTTTTCTTTTGTGTTGTTTCAGAATAAAAGACTGTGTAAACCCTACTCCACAATCATCACACTTGTAAGGCTTCTCTCCAGTATGTTTAACACTTGTCATTCTGATGTCATCTGACCCACTTTCATTATGAACTGTGACCTTGAAATCATTCTGGCTCTTACTAATGTCTGCTGATCTATCTTGGCAAATAATGGAATGCACAGCTACATCACATCCTGATGTTCCAGACTCATCATAAATGTCATTTGTCAACAATACAACACCAGTATAATCATGCTTGTACAATCTTTTATTGGTGTTGATACTCTGGGCTTGGTAAGGCACATCTGAAATTATATGGGATTTAGAATCAGTTATTAGTTGTTCTAAATTGTGCAGCTCTATAAAATTTTAGTAAGACATATAGGATTCCGTTACATGCCCATTGAGGCATATTGGGAAAATAGTGTTAGGCCCATATTTTCTTGACCATCAGCACACTAGGGGTGATGTGGTCAGCATCATGGCAGTAAGACATACAGCTTAGTCATAATTAAAAATTGAGGATAGTCAGACATTTTGCCAGCATCACATTTCATTCTATATCTTGAATATCCATCAGTAAAATAAACAATTTCCGTCATTGTGAGCACAAATTTTGTTTAACATTTGTTTATATTAATGTCTGCACTGATCTACTTTGCATATGTTGTATATTTTCACTAATGTATACATAGATTTATTATGTCTCTATTAAGTATTTACAAATTTTGCTGAATGTCATGCCGTTAAATTTGTATAATATTTGTGTTACGATAATTCTGGAAAATATTTTTAACTTTTGTTTGTGACATTACTGGAAGTCAATGGTAGCATAGTGGTTAGTGCACTGGCTTCCCAGCTTGGTGGTCCTTGTTCAATCCATAGTTGATCCCCAGTTGATGTGGGATTTTTTTATAATCCACAAATGGCTCCAGGGTTGACCCAGCCACATGAATTGGGTAGCATAACAACTCTAGGAAGGTTATGGCAGCAGGTGTGATGCTAACCACATCACCCCTAGTGTGCTGTATGGTCAAGAAAATTTGTGCCTAATGCCATATTCCCAATATGCCTCAATGGGCATGAAACAGGTTCATTTACCTACCCTTTTATAACATGTAATAAATTTTTAAAATTTCAGTGAATATATATATATATATGTAGCAAAATATGCGAGAATAAACGCTCAATTCAGTACAATTTAGGCATAAAACGATAATAACTACATTAGCCTGCATGTGTCTGACGGTTGGCATCTTTGAAGCCAGCAGCGCTGCTGTTTGCACAGTGCTAAGCCTATAGAACGATTTCACGGAAAAGTCTGACACGCTTTAGTTTCGTTTTCGAGAAACACTACTATATTTAACTTTTGCCCAATCTGCTGTATACACTTTGTAGTCTAGCCTTACAATTAACTATTGGCGGAAGCATACCGCAATATAGCTATCTGAAGTAACACTTTCTGTCAACTTTGTAGCAAAACCAGTAGTAATCCTTACATTTTTGGTAGTATTACATGATACAATGCTAACTAGAAACGCAAATTATTAACCCGCCCCGTCTACACCCCGCTTCGCTGACACAGTCTGCAACGCATATATTCACACTGCGAAAAAGCCAGCCAAGGCATAACCACGCAGACAGTTTTATTTCCTCCTAGTGGTAGCATTTCTGATGTAACTAAAACAAGTTAGTTATTTGAGAAATACATGCTCGCAAGACGAAGGAGAGGAAAGATGGCGGACTTGTGCAAAATTTTATTTGACGATGGACGATGACATAAATTGGAAATTTTAAACCATTATGAAGTTCCCCATAAGAATTATATGGTAGTATGATGTAGAGTTAGCTGAGTAAGAATGTACTTTAAATAATATGATAGTCCCAGTATTAGAGAAGTTATTGAAGAAATACTAATATCTAAGAACACACGACCAGACACACTGGCGTTCCAGCTCATGTTTTTTTGGTAATGTTAGGGGGACGCGAGCTGGAAAAAGAGGCAGGGAGGTACATTCACATTCGCTTGGGGTGAACAGAGTATGAATGGGAAAGGGGAACGGTAGGAGAAATGTAATCCTAAACGTGATATCTTTTTGTATTGGGCATAACTAGAGCAGACTAGCCAATCGACCACCAGTTATTCAAAATTATTTTGGGTTTTTCATTCAAACTGCATTTGAATTCAAGTAGTAGAACGTTACGATTGGCTAGTGCTGGTAGATATTAGCAAAAGGCTTTGACTATTCATTGCCAGTTGAACTAAAATTTGTATACAGATACGCTGAAAAACAGCTGTGTTAATTTTAAACTTAAATAAAGAATAAATTCACAGTCTGTGCAGTTCGGAATAAGCTGAGGCCATTTCTTCACAAAATCAGCGTCATTTGTTTATATATTTCTTGATTGTGAGGGTCTATGTTCCTGTTGCCGGCTGGTGGCAGGAAACCTGCTGAGTGCTTATAAACGCCAACCAGTCTCCAACCAGACTTATATGCTGTCGAATATCCAGTAGGAGCTTTGGCGAGTGTTGAACTTGAAATTTCTGCAACTACCCACTGAATTATCTTACAACAAGGACTCCCAGGTGAAGAGTAAAACATCTGGGGCATCTCTGACATTTTCTTGGGTTTCAAAATATTACACAGGAATTTTATGGGGGTAGGATGAACTACAGCCCTCATATACAGTGACTCTCCCGGTAGATAACTAAAGTGAACTCTGTAATATTTCATCCAGGAAGGACATTTATAAATTAGATAACTAAAGTGAACTAATTTAATATTTCATACAGGAAGGACATTTATAACTACATAATAACTTTTAGTTATTGGGCAGATTGTCCCAACATTTTTTAATTGTTCTTTTCTGTAAACTATCTTGTCCTTATTTTCAAAGACCTGTCCACAAGCTATGAATGGACAGGCAAAATAAATTGTAAATATTTGTTCAAAGAAAAACTTAACTGCTAGTTATTAACTTCTTTAATAGAAACTTAAAGTGTTTGATTGTTGTGTACCATCATTCATTTCTCCCCTAGACACTAGATACACCATACACCATACACTAGAGCCAGAAGATTGACCGTGTGAGACCTAGGGAGGTAGCGTTAGGTTCTCTGCACATAATTCATCTTCATCATCTATAGAGTCAGAGACCTACATGTGCTTGACCTCACATGGTTATAGCAGACACCTTTTCATTCTTTTTAGGATACCATCATAACCTCCCCAGCAAAATCAACTTTGCTACATAAATTGGTAGGCTTGTCCGGGCATCTGAATTTCTCTTAGTACTACATACATTGGGGTCTGGGGGTTTAGCTTTAACAACAATCTAATTTTCCCAGGGAATCCCCATATACTATTAGCCAAGATTTGGGAAGTGAAGAAAGTGTCAGAGCCCAGATTTAATTAAGTAAATTTATAATTAGTTAGAGATTTTGTTAGAACATTTAGTACTTATTAGAATGGCAGATCTGGCCAAGTTTCGCTCTGCGGCTGTACAGACTGCTAAAGAGATGGGCATGGATGGACCAGAGTTGGTTCAATATGTAACTTCAGAGGTGGATAAATTTATTGCCCGGGAAGATAAAAGATTAGAGAAAGAAGCAGAAAGAAAGTTAGAGGCTGAAAAGGAAATTAAGAGGTTGTAGATTGAGGCTGACAAGGAGGCTAGGGCATTGGAGGCTGAGACTAAGAAGTTACAGATAGAGGCAGAAGAAAAAAGATTGACTGCCGAAAGGGAGGCAGAAGAAAAAAGATTGACTGCCGAGAGGGAAGCAGCAAAGGAGGAGAAAAGATTACAGAGGGAGCATGAGATACGACTAAGGGAGTTAGAATTTCAAGGCCATGCTCCTGAAAATGGTGCCAGCCCCTTTGCCTCAGATGCCACTACTAGTCAGGGAGTCTCAACCTCAGCTATGGGTTTTCATGTAGACCATTTTGTTGAGAAAGATGATATAGAAGGATATTTAAGCAGGTTTGAACTTTTAGCTACTACTTATGGGTTAGAAAGAGAAAGATGGGGGGTAAAGTTGTCTCAGGGACTTCGGGGAACAGCTTATGAAGTGTTTTCCAAAATGAGCAGGGATGACCAAGACAACTATGACATGTTGAAGCAAGCTCTTCTGTTAAGATATGAAAAGAATGGAGAGTTTTATAGAAAGAAATTTAGGAATGCCAGGCTACTGTCGGGTGAGACCTATCACCAGTTCTCCGCCCGGTTGGAAACGTATATGGAGAAATGGGCTACTTTGGGGAAAACCCAAGATCTCAAAGAGATGATACTCATTGAACAGATGAGAGAGTCCATGGCTCCAGACATGAGAAAGTTTTTCATGGAACAGGGTGTGGAGAGGCTGGGTGAGATAATAAATGTCGCTGAGAGGTATCAGGCAGCCCAGGCAGAGGTAGCTGGCACAAAGAAGAAACAAATAGATCAGAGTAAGGCCCCTCAAAACCATAACAAATTCGATAATAGAAATAGGCAGAACTTCGATAGGCCTCGAAATGAATTTAAGAATAGACCCTCACAATTTAATGATAGAAGAAATGATGAAAGAAAACCTTTTAACCAAGGAAAGAGGTATTGTAAAAATTGTCAGATGGACAACCATAACACTGAAAATTGTAGAAGGAAAACTACAAGTTTCGCTGCCATGAAAACTGGGAGGAAGGGAAAAAAGGTCAACTCTATTGAACAGCAGGAACCTTACCACCCCCCAGTGTGTGAAGATGTAATATGCAATGGAGTCACCATAAGGTGTTTGTATGATACGGGATTGGATTATGATTCAGTTGTGAGTTCTCACCTGGTGCAGGCAGATCAATACACCACAGAAACAGTGAAGATCCAAGCAGCAACCAAGGACGTAGCGACCATGACACTTCCCATCGCCAGGATAAATGTGAAGATGCGATATGTGGAAGGAGTAATCAAGGCAGCAGTGTTAAATGATCCAATCTACCCTCTGATATTGGGGTGTAGATATGTCTTCTTGGGGAATCCCAAGAGACCTGTGATCATGGCATCAGTCCAGACATGATCTCAATCCTGAAAGGAAGAAGATGAACCCATAAATACTCATCCAGAGGAGATGAGAAAGGCACAGGCTGAAGATAAGTCACTGAAGCTGTGTTACAAGAAACTCCCAAAGAGCCATACTCCCCCTAATAAAGGAGAATTCTATATGAAGAATAAATTGCTATACAGGAAGGCCGGCACTGGTTCAGCTGGTCATGCACAGCTGGTCCTTCCTAGTTCATATAGGGAGAAAGTAATGGAGTTAGGTCATACTATGCCCTTCAGTGGTCACATGGGGATTAGTGCAAAAGGACAGCGTATAGCTTGTCATTATTTCTGGCCAGGGATAACGGAAGACATTAAGAGATATGTGAAATCCTGTCCCGAATGCCAGAGAGTAGCTCCAAAGCATTGGACTGCTCCAGCAACTCTTGGGGAAATGCCCATAGTGGGAACTCCTTTTGAGAGAGTTGCAGTGGATATTGTGGGACCTCTCACTCGGGCCAAGAGAAGGAACAGTTACATCCTTACTCTGGTAGACACTTGTTCTATGTGGGGAGAGGCGGTAGCCCTGTCATCAATCGATTCGAAACATGTGGCAGAGGCATTACTTACTATATTCACAAGGTTAGGATTCCCGCATCAAATCTTGACTGATAATGGCTCTCAGTTCAAGGGGAAGCTAACTGAAGAGGTTTTCAAGTTGTTTCAAGCCAAGCACTTTCATTGTAGTCCGTATCACCCCCAAGGGAACGGCCAGGTAGAGAGGTTCAATGGGACTCTCATTTCTATCCTGAGAAAGCTGGCACATGAGAAACCTGAGACGTGGGACCACTACTTGCCCGCCGCATTGTTTGCCTACCGGGAAGTACCACATAATTCAACTGGAATGGCACCCGCAACACTCCTATTTGGGAGGCCTATAAAAGGTCCGTTGGAAGCTTTGCTAAGGACCTGGACAGATGAGAAGGCAGAGGAGACTGTTACCTCATCATACCAATATGTGAACGAACTGACCACTCGTTTAAAAACCAGTTGGAAACTGGCAAATGAAAATTTGAGACAAGCCAGGAAAAAGGATGCTGCTTATTATAATAAAAAAGCGAAGGATCGAGAACTTGCTGTAGGGGAGAAGGTACTTCTTCTATTGCCAGGCAGCAACAATAAACTTCAGATCGGATGGCAAGGGCCATATACAGTTTTGGAAAAGGTATCCAGAACAAATTATAAGATAGACAAAAAGGGAAAGGAGAAAGTCTATCATGTGAACCTTTTGAAGAAATATCTGGACAGACAAATCCAGTAGGGATCACATTTAATGGCCTTCTCTATAGCCACCGAGATGAAAAATGAACCTCTCTCTTCGGTTGAATACCCACTGAAAACCAGTGAAACGTTTGCACAGGTGAAAATCAGTAATCACCTGACAAAAGGACAGAAGGAGAAGGTTCAACAGGTCCTTGAGAAACATACAGATGTGTTAACTGATAAACCGGAACACACAAATTTGTTGTCATATGATATGAAACTACTAGACTCAGCACCCATCTGTATGAGGCCTTATTCGATTCCGTTCGCTAAGGAAAAAGCTTTGAAAGAGGAGATTGATTATCTGTTAAAAGAAGGGATTATTTCTCACAGTGAGTCTCCTTACAGTTCCTGTGTGGTGTTGTTGCGGAAACCATCAGGAGAACATAGACTGTGCATAGATTACAGGAAACTGAATGCTGTCACAGAAGGTCAGGTGGATCCATTACCTGATACTACTCAACTTTTTGCCAGGCTGAACAAAGCAAAATATTTTTCTAAGGTGGATCTTAGCAAAGGCTATTACCAGATTCCAGTAAAGCCTGAGGTTCGACCCTATTTGGCATTTAGCACCTCGGAAGGTCATTATGAGTTCAACATGTTACCATTTGGTTTGAAAAATGCCCCGAGTAAGTTTTCTAGGATGATGCGAAAATTGCTGGATACCCTGAAAAATCCATGTATTTCGAATTTTATGGATGATATCCTCATTGCTACAGAAACATTTGAGGAACACGTTACCTCTTTGAATATGCTGTTTGATAGACTCAGAGAGGCTAACTTAACCGCTAGGCCAACAAAATGCTGTATTGGTTGTAAAGAGTTGGAATTCTTGGGACATACAGTACATCAGGGTAGCATGACCCCTGATCCCAAGAATCTGGAAAAACTAAAAAGAGCACCTAGACCACAAACAAAAAAAGATGTGCGATATTTCGTGTCTCTGTGTGGGTTTTACCAAAAATATATCAAACATTTTAACTCTATATGTGCTCCTTTGACGGATTTAACTCGCAAAGGTCAACCTGATACTATAATTTGGACAGCACAGTGTGAATTGGCTTACCAGGAGTTAAAAGAGAAGCTTACAAGCAGGCCAGTGTTGCAATTGCCTGACTTGACTAAAGAATTTATTGTGAGAAGTGACGCAAGCAATGTGGGCCTGCGCACTACATTGTTGCTAAGGTCCTCCTCACAAGATGGGGAATTGAACCCAGTCGCGTATGCTAGCCGCAAGTTGAACAAGGCAGAAAAAAATTACTCAACCAGTGAAAAAGAATGTCTCGCTTTAATATGGGCTATAAAGAAATTCCAGATTTATTTATATGGCCGGACATTTGTGGTCCAAACGGATCATTCTCCCCTCATGTTCTTATCACAGGCCAAGCATGAAAAAACTAGATTATTGAGATGGTCTCTCTTGTTGCAACCATACTCATTTTTAATAGAATACATTCCCGGCCCTTTGAACGTTGGCGCAGACTTTTTGAGCCGACATCCTTATGATGAAGATCAGAAAAACGAGAAAGACTTCATGGAGCTAAGTTATCTCGCATATTATAACCTGCAAATGAATGCATGTTTTAGGATGGGAGGTGTGTAGCAAAATATGTGAGAATAAACGCTCAATTCAGTACGATTTAGGCATAAAACGATAATAAATACATTAGTCCGCATGTGTCTGACGGTTGGCATCTTCGAAGCCAGCAGTGCTGCTTTTTGCACAGTGCTAAGCCTATAGAACGATTTCACGGAAAAGTCTGACACGCTTTAGTTTCGTTTTCGAGAAACACTACTATATTTAACTTTTGCCCAATCTGCTGTATACACTTTGTAGTCTAGCCTTACAATTAACTATTGGCGGAAGCATACCGCAATATAGCTATCTGAAGTAACACTTTCTGTCAACTTTGTAGCAAAACCAGTAGTAATCCTTACATTTTTGGTAGTATTACACGATACAATGCTAACTAGAAACGCAAATTATTAACCCGCCCCGTCTACACCCCGCTTTGCTGACATGGTTTATCAAGTCAAAGTTCTAAACGCATGAATAATATAGTCAAACAATATTTAACTAGAACAAAAGTTAATATATAGTAATAGGGAGGGTGAAGGTATGATGATATCCTTAAAACACTTATGATAAGTGAAAATCTATCAAATATCTAACTGGAAACATCAGGCCTTTACACACACACCCCCTCCCCATCTTTACTATTTTTGTTGGGGTTTGTTTTGTTTTATCGTTTCTGTTTGTTTCGATAAAAAAAATTTTTTTAAATTACTTTTTTTAAAATTTTAAATAACATAGGTCTATGCACAAAATTGGTAATTTTCATTTATCCTAATTACAGTGATTTCTTCTTCTTCTTCGTTCACCCTCAGATGTCAACTTGAATAAGTTCAAAGAAAGCAGTGGTCAGCCTGAGACTGTTGATATCTCCGTAGATTTTCTCCAAGAATGGTACTGGTGATGGCCATATGCGTCTTCTCTGTTCCTCATATGTTGGGCACCTTTGAAGCAGGTGTTCGGCAGTCATTTTACCAGTGCCACAGTCACACTCATCCATAGTTCCTATCTTTAATTTGTTGAACAGATGGTATCTCAATCTGTTATGACCAGTGCGAAGTCTAAAGATTACCACCTGTTCACTTCTGCTGAGCTAGTAATACGGATCATTTTTTGTGTGGCCTGGATGCTCTTCTTCCCACTTGTGCCTGTATCTGCGCTTGATAAAACTCTTGGACTCCTCATAGGTTATATTTGTGTCCAGCTGAGGAAGTTTTCCCCCTTTCTTTGCCAATCTGTCAGCCTCTTCATTTCCAGGGATGTTGCAGTGAGAAGGGATCCACTGTATCACAACTCTTTTGTACTGCTGACATAGTCTGTGAAGTGTTACTCTTAGGTCATCCAGTTCAGCATTAATTTGACTTTTCAGTGTTGTAATCACTGACAGCGCATCTGAGAAGATAACTACTGGTCTCTCTGAGCTTTTTTCTGTCATTAGAATTTCTGATGCAGTTTTTATGGCCTCTGCCTCTGCTCTTAAGTTAGTTGAAAATGTCCCTGTTGCGACTGCTATCTTTTTTTGTGTGCCATTGCTTAAGCTCAGGAAGACTCCTCCACCCCCATCTTCTGTTGCATTAGTTGCTGATCCATCTGTGTATGCATGGATCCAGGTGTTGCTTGGGTAATGTTTCTCTATATATTTTGTGGTTAGGACTCTCCTTTCTGTTTCAGTTTGACTGTTCTTTCTCTCAATACCAGGAACATTTTCTATCATTTCAGGGAAGCACTGTTGTTTCCAAATTGGTAGCTTGAGTGCAGTACATATTGGCGTAGCTGTTGATATTGCATTTATGGGGTCTGCTCTCATCTTTGTTTTGACTGTCTCTACAAAGTTGCTTCGCTTCAGTCTTCCCCTTCCAAGTCCATTTATCCTCTGGTGCATTGGGTGATCTATCAGCCTCCTGAATTTCTCGGCTTGTTGCTGGGCTCTGCTATCTCTTCTATCCTCCATAGGCTGGAGGTGAGTAATCTTTTCCAACTCTTTTATTGGTGTTGATTTCATGCCCCGAGTTATGATTCTCATTACTTGGTTTTGGGTTCTGTTTATTTTGTCAAAGTTCGACTTAGCGGCTGTTGACCATGCTGCAATGCCATATTCTAAGACTGGTCTCACTCGCCCAGTATATAGATTCTTTAGTACTCTCTCGTCTGCTCCCCAAACCGTGCCAGCAAGTTTTTTCATGATTGCCATTCTCTGCCTTGCTCTTGTCCTGTTTTTCTCAATCTGGGTTTTCCAAGTCAAGCGGCGATCAAAGGTAATGCCTAGGTAGTTTGGGTTTTCATCCAGATGTAGATTTTTCCCATTTAGCACCAATTTGGAGATCTGTGGTTTGTTTGAGAGAGAAAACACTGTGAATGATGTTTTCTCCTCATTTATCTTTACTAGCCATGCCTTGGCCCACTCCTCCAGTGATGTTAGGGCTTGCTGCATCCGAATGCTTGCCGTAGAGATATATTCCTCTGAGATCCACAGGGCTAAGTCGTCTGCAAAAGAGGCATTGTGGGTTCTTCTTGGAATATTCTCAGATATGTCATTTATATATGTGAGGAACAATGTGGGTGACAGGACTCCCCCTTGGGGAACACCCTGCTCCAATACCATCTTCCTACTGGTCTGTCCTTGTAGTTGGACTCTGGCCGTTCTATTTTCAAGATAGTGGCTGATCCATTTGGACATTCTCCCACACACTTCACTTCTTTGCAGCTTGACTTTCAGTCCATCTTTCCACACTTTGTCAAATGCTTTTTCTAGGTCCACCCAAACCACCAGTGTGTGCTTTTTTTCTTGGAAAGCATCCTCAATTTTCTGAGTTATATAAGTGATCTGGTCTTCAGTGGATCTGTGTTTCCTGAATCCTGCTTGCTGTGGGGCTAAGAGATGTTTTTCCTCTAGATGCCACATAAGTCGAGTATTTATTATGCGCTCCATCAATTTTCCAACACAACTAAGTAGACTGATCGGTCTGTAGCCATTTGGTTCTGTCTGAACTTTGTCTTTCTTAGGTATTGGAATCAGTATGGCATCTTTCCATGCCTGTGGTACTATTCCTCTTTTCCAGCTGCAGTTTAGGATGGCCAGAAGCTTCTTTTTTGCCTTTGTTCCTAGGCCTGTTAGCATTTCATTGGTTATCCCATCTTTTCCGTGTGACTTCTTTTTCTTTAGTGCCCTCATTGCCTCTTCTAATTCTTGCATTGTTAACTTTGCCATCATGTGTTCTTCTGGTGCAAGCCCACGAATAATAGGAAATTACCGCTTTCGAGTAACAACAGACGCGCGCGTTAAAAATAAATCTGCTTCACATTGTTAACACAAATCGCTGAAAATGCAAATCGCCGAAAACACGAACCGCCGAAAACGTCTGGAAATGGATTTAGTGCGCAATGCCTCTTTTGCAGACGACTTAGCCCTGTGGATCTCAGAGGAATATATCTCTACGGCAAGCATTCGGATGCAGCAAGCCCTAACATCACTGGAGGAGTGGGCCAAGGCATGGCTAGTAAAGATAAATGAGGAGAAAACATCATTCACAGTGTTTTCTCTCTCAAACAAACCACAGATCTCCAAATTGGTGCTAAATGGGAAAAATCTACATCTGGATGAAAACCCAAACTACCTAGGCATTACCTTTGATCGCCGCTTGACTTGGAAAACCCAGATTGAGAAAAACAGGACAAGAGCAAGGCAGAGAATGGCAATCATGAAAAAACTTGCTGGCACGGTTTGGGGAGCAGACGAGAGAGTACTAAAGAATCTATATACTGGGCGAGTGAGACCAGTCTTAGAATATGGCATTGCAGCATGGTCAACAGCCGCTAAGTCGAACTTTGACAAAATAAACAGAACCCAAAACCAAGTAATGAGAATCATAACTCGGGGCATGAAATCAACACCAATAAAAGAGTTGGAAAAGATTACTCACCTCCAGCCTATGGAGGATAGAAGAGATAGCAGAGCCCAGCAACAAGCCGAGAAATTCAGGAGGCTGATAGATCACCCAATGCACCAGAGGATAAATGGACTTGGAAGGGGAAGACTGAAGCGAAGCAACTTTGTAGAGACAGTCAAAACAAAGATGAGAGCAGACCCCATAAATGCAATATCAACAGCTACGCCAATATGTACTGCACTCAAGCTACCAATTTGGAAACAACAGTGCTTCCCTGAAATGATAGAAAATGTTCCTGGTATTGAGAGAAAGAACAGTCAAACTGAAACAGAAAGGAGAGTCCTAACCACAAAATATATAGAGAAACATTACCCAAGCAACACCTGGATCCATGCATACACAGATGGATCAGCAACTAATGAAGTAAAAATTCTATAGTAACTGAAGTTTAACAAAAAATACCACCAATAACAGAAAAATGGACAACCTGTAATTTCTTTCCAGGGCGACGCGGGAAATTCAAGGCTTTTAGCCATTTTTCCAGGCTTTTCAAGGCGTGGAATTTTTTCTCTCCGTTTTTCAAGGTTTTTCCAGGTCGCCACGAACCCTGAGAAAGAAGACATCAGATTAAGCTAGGAGAACTGGTCCTGGAGCAGGTAGACCACTTTAAATACCTCAGAGCTATTACTGACCGAAAGGGAGGCATCAAAGAAGAGTTGGCCACTCGAAAAGCAGCGGCTGGGAGACTTTTTCAGGCCATAAATCGAGGATTCCTCAGCAAGAGAGAGGTTGGTAAGAAAACAAAGATGGCTGTATACCATTCCACCTATGTCCCAGTCTTGACATATGGATGCGAGTCATGGGCAATGACTACAACCCACAAAAGCCAGATCCAAACCTCAGAAATGAGGTATCTGAGGAAGGTGGTTGAAGTAACAAGAAGAGACATGGTACGCAACCAGACGATATGTCAAGGCCTTAAATCCCACCCCCTGAAAACCCAAGTAGAACAGTCTCAACTAAGATGGTTTGGCCATGTCTGCAGAATGGGAGAAGATCGGCTACCACGACAAGCATGGGAAACAAAGAGCCAAGGATCCAGACCCCCAGGACGACCCAGAGTCCGCTGGGAGGACAACATTAGACAATCTTTGAAGGACCAAGGACTAGAATGGAACCAGGCCAGGAGAAAGACAGCCAATAGGATAGTTTGGCGCTCTCTCTTCCAAACCTCTACACCTCACGGTAGAAGGGGAACGACTAAGTAAGTAAGTAAGAATATGAGGAAGGAAAAACAGCGCCTTCTTAAATTTATAAAGCACAAGCATCGCAAATTGCTTACTGCCCCAAAAGAGGTGATGGAAAGAATATTTGTGAGAGCTCCTGGATGGTGAGCAAGGTCAATCATCAGAAATGAAAACCACTGACACAGAAGGGAAAACCAGTAGTGATGAAGATGACATAAAGACGGAAGAACTGAAGGCAGCAGTGGAGAAAATCAAGATGGGCAAAGCAGCAGGACATGATGGTATAACACCAGAAATGGTTAAGTACATGGGAGCAGCAGGCAACCTATTACTTCTAAGAGTCCTACAGGCAGCTTGGTGCAACAAGACAAAACCAAAGGATTGGGAGATGCCATAATAACACCGATTTTCAAAAAGGGTGAAAACTGACAAAGTGGAAACCATAAAGGCATATCCCTTCTCAGTCTCCCTGGTAAAATCTACTCTAGAAAAATGGAGCAGAGACTCAGACGCCTAGCTGAGCCACAATTGGATGAGGTCCAGTGCGGATTCCAAGCAAACTGAAGTACTCAAGACCTAATCTTCACACTCAGACAGCTGAGAGAAAAAGCCCTTGAGTATAAGAGTGAGATCCATTTTTGTTTCATAGATCTGGAAAAGGCATTTGACAGGGTCCCCTGGAACAAACTTTGGGACTGTTTGGCAAGGAAGAATATTCCAGCACCTCTGATTCATGCTATACAGAGCTTCTACAAGTCTTGCAGAAATTATGTGAGGACAGCAAACCATAAGTCAGAAGAGTTCAGGACCACCACTGGTGTAAGACAAGGTGATATCATATCACCTTACCTTTTCATACTCCTCATGGATGATGTCATCAAGGCATGTAAGGAGAGAACAAGAAAGTATTCAGTGGGGTACTGGAAGATGAGACAGGTCTATATTTCGGAGCTGGATTTTGCTGATGATGTTGCCCTGATTGCTAAATCAGAGGCACATCTCCAATCCAACCTGCAAGTCTGGAAGGAAGAGCTGGAGAAGAGAGGGATGGTCATAAGCAGCTCTAAAACAAAATCCATGGTGATATCATGAGAAGAAAGAAGACATCAGATTAAGCTGGGAGAACAGGTCCTGGAGCAGGTCGACCACTTTAAATACCTCGGAGCTATTATAGACCAAAAGGGAGGCATCAAAGAAGAGTTTGCCACTCAAAAAGCAGCAACTGGGAGACTTTTTCAGGCCATAAATCGAGGATTCCTCAGCAAGAAAGAGGTTGGTAAGAAAACAAAGATGGCTGTATACCGCTCCACCTATGTCCCAGTCTTGACATATGGATGCGAGTCATGGGCAATGACTACAACCCACAAAAGCTAGATCCAAACCTCAGAAATGAGGTATCTGAGGAAAGTGGTTGAAGTAATGAGAAGAGACATGGTACGCAACCAGACGATACATCAAGGCCTTAAATCCTACCCCCTGCAGATGCAAGTAGAACAGTCCCAATTAAGATGGTTTGGCCATGTCTGCAGAATGGGAGAAGATCGGCTACCACGACAAGCATGGGAAACAAAGAGCCAAGGATCCAGACCCCCAGGATGACCCAGAGTCCGCTGGGAGGACAACATTAGACAATCTTTGAAGGACCGAGGAATAGAATGGAACCAGGCCAGGAGGAAGACAGCCGATATGATAGCCTGGCACTCTTTCTTCCAAACCTCTACACCTCACGGTAGAAGGGGAACGACTAAGTAAGTAAGTAAGTGTCAGTGGTGTTGTGGAACGACTGCAATAATTTGTCTTCACTTTGTTATCTTCACAATTGCCTCCGGCTGGCAGAATTGTGGATTTTAAAAGCTGCAACCAAGGTGGAATGGGTTCATTTTCTACACAAAACAACAGGAGGCTGAGAACTTGGGAGTCATGCCCAGGGGGGCCCCCCCCCCCCCCCCCCCTGAGTGTAAAGGAGAATAAGGGGCCAAAACACTTTGATCAATGGGGGGGATACTTCTGATGATCAGATTGCCTCCTGTTGTATTGCTCTGAATAGAGTTTTCAATCATATCTTATACACACACACACCCCAATATATAGATACCTAAAAGTTTCACACAAATCGAATGGTTAAGAAAAAAAAAAAAAAAAATTAAAAAAAAAAAAAAAATTTACACACCCACACACCACATAAATATTTACACAAACATCTAAAAGATTGACTACAAGAAGACAAAATACTGTAAATGATGTGTTTGTTAATGTGTGTAACTTCTGAGGAGTAAAGAGATGAAATCATTACAAATGTGTTATGACATGAACCATTACACCATCTGTAAATTTTTTATATATATTGGTGACTAAGATGTTCTGATTTGTTTTTTGTGTGTGAGTACTGATGAATGATAATAAATGCATAAATGCCATAAAAAAATGTTTTTAATAAAGCATTGTTTCATCTGTAAGACTATCATGTCATTGTTGCTCTTTAGCAGTCAAGGCCAAGCTGAAAAATTTGAATGTGTTCTACAGCTGTTGAGTGGTGCTGTATAGAGTGTTTGTGATTGTTGGGGAGGCTGGCAACAGCTTTCTTCTTTCTGTGAAAAGTCCTGGGCAGGTGAGCAGCAGATGCTGAACTGTCTCATACGCATGGGTACAGTTGTGGCAGTTAGGCTTATGTGTGGGGTTTAATTTGTCTAAGTGTGTTCTGTTCTTAGCTGGAAGATTGTGCTCTGCTCCTTAAGTTGTAGGTTATTAATGTTGTCATTTTTGTTGGGATGGGCCACTTCTTTATAAAAGGCACGTCCAGTAGACCCTTGTGCCCATCGGTTCAGCCTTGAGGTGTTTTGGAGTATTCGTTTAACTGTCTGCATGTTTGCTGGAGTGTTTGTTTGAACCATGCTTGCTCCTAGTTTTGCTAGTCTGTCTGCTTTATTGTTGCCTGGTATGCCTGTGTGCCTTGGTATCCACTGATGTTGTATGTTGTTAGCAGGTTGTCAGTCGTTTCAGCCAGTTGTATTATTTCTTTATTTTCAGTGTGAAGGTATTCTTCTAAAGCCCAAAGTGTTGATTTTGAATCAGTGAAGATTATTATATCTGAGGGCATATGGATTTCTTGTTTGAACTGGCTGTCTATTGATGTGAGTGTGGTGTTTATTGCTGTAATCTCTGCTTGGTAATTAGTACAGAATTCTTTGCACAGTTCATATATTTCTAGTGCACTGCCATTTGAGTATTTCCCATACACTCCAAGTCCAGCATTTATGGTGGCCTTGAATTCTGAGCCATCTGTGAATGCATTGCTAGGGTAGCTGTCTATAGTCTCTAAAGTAGCTGTTTTAAGTATTGTTGAGTTCATGTCTCTTGTTAGTGTGCTATCCATGAGTATGGTTTTTATTACTGGAAGTTTTAACTCCTTTTCAGGATAGATGACTGGGTATTGTTCAATTATTTCTCAAGTCTGTGGGAGGTGGTGTTGTTCTGCTATAGTTGTTGCTACTTGTAGTGGTGATTTTTGTTTTAGTCTGCTAATGGGCTTCCAGTTTTCAACCAGTTGTCTGTTTGGGTGGTCTTCTCTCATTCTTCTATAGTGCTCTGTAGCCTCCAGAACAGCATGTTTACATTGTAGGTCCATTGGTTCTATGTCTGCATCAATTTCACAAGCAGCTATTGGTGTGGTTCTCATTTCCCCACGTATGAACCTTACAGCTTGGTTCTGGACTTTGTCCAACTCTGCTTGTGTGGTTTTGCTCACTGCTGACTGCAGCAATAGGTTGTTTCTCCATGACTGATCGGACATATCCTAGGTACAGCTGTCTGAGATTTCCTTTGTCTGCTACTACGCTAGTGCTTGCAAGATGTTTAACTAGGTTCAGGTGTCTACAGGCCTTATCTTTCACTTTGTGCATGAAGGTATTGAGGAGTAGCTGTCTGTCAAGCTCCACTCCTAAGTAAGCTGGATTTTCTTCTCTGGACAGCAACTATCCACCGAGTTTTAGTTAGTACACCTTCTTTGCTTTCCTTGATACTCCTGGTGAAAACTGTGTTTACAGTTGTCTGGGTGTTTATTTTTAGTTTACAGAGCCTGCATTACACAGCCAATGTGGCTAGGGCTCTGTTTAGTTTTGCTTGCACCAGTTTTTTTTTATTTTTCTACTGTCCAAATGAGTAGGTCATCTGCACAGTGTTTTTGATACCTTCAAGAAGGGAGGAAGGTCATTTATGAAGATAAGGAAGAGGGTGCAACTTAGTGCTGATCCTTGTGGCGATCCCTCCTCCAGTGTTTTCTGGGATGATTTAGTGCCTTCTACTGTTGTTTGTATTGTTAGGTTACTTAGGAACGCTTTAATCCAGAGGTACAATTTTCCATGTATGCTCATTTTTGTCATTTTGGCAAAGAGCTCCTGTCTCCATACTGTGTCATATGCTTGCTGCAAGTAAATGAATACAGCTGTTGTGTGCTTACCCTCTTGGAATGCATCTAAGGTTTTTTGCACAAAATGAAAGAATTGGTCGTCTGTTCTGCAACCTTTTCTGAAACCTGCCTGACTATCATTAATGACTTTATTACTTTCCAGCCACAAGTAGAGCCTGTGATTAACCATTTTCTCTGCAAGTTTTCCAATTGCTGAGGTCAGTGAGACTTTTCTGTAACTTCCAAGTTCTTCGGCTGGCTTGTTTCTCTTTAGAATTGGTTTGATATTTGCAGTCAGCCAAGCTTTAAGGAATGTGCTTTCTTTCCATGTTCTGCCAATGAAGTTTAAGAGTACTAACTTTGCAACTGGGCCTAGGTTTAGTATCTTTCATTGGTAATTTTGTCCCAGTCCTGAAGCTTTCTTGGTCTTTTATTTTTGTAGTGTGCTATTCATTTTATGGATGATGTACTCAGTTTTAAATATTCCAATGCTTGCTTTAGCAGCTCCTTGTTCTGTTTTTGTTATATTCTTAAATGTTTTGTCTAGCTGTTTTCTGTGATTTGTTTTGCTGACATTTGCATAATATTTGTTAAATGTTTCTGCCTTTTTCTTGTTGTTTATTAAGATGTTTCCTCCAGTTCTTAGAGGTTTTGGTTTGCTCTTCTTTACCTTTCCATCAAGACAGTGCAGGAGCTTCTATGCTTTATGCCCATCATTAAGTCCAGGCTTTCACATGGTTTTGTCCATGTTTCTTTCTTTGCTTTCTTAATTTGATATCTTACCTGTGCTGTGAGTTTGTTATATATTATTGTGTTTGCTCTGATAGGTTCTTTTTCCACCTTTCTTCTGGCTTGTCTGCGCTCTTTAACAATCTTTTCTAGATCTGGAGTCCAGAAATGGATGAAACATTTGTGGCTGCCTTTTGGTATTGTTATGTTTGCTATTTCAAGTATAGTCTTTGTGATATTGTTGTATGCATTCTCTACTGTATCTAATATGTTAACACATTAACTACCGAATTAAAAAACACACTGTGGCCGAATTAAATTTTTTTCCCATTTTCATCCTGTAGGTGTTTGCACAAAGTAAGCTGTAGTTTTCGTAATTGTTTACAGATTTGTATGAATTACACGTCATTTTAAAGATAAATGAATGTACTATTACAATAAACATTAGTTGCAACTCTAATAGAGGTTGTTGCTATTTAACGGCCCTCCGATGGCCGAGGACTTGCAATATTTTCACAATTATAACTGCTTGCGCCCCATCTCTATCAAAATCACAATTTCAATCAATGTGCACACCGTTTTCACTCTTGTCTTCGTCGCTAGATCTTTCAGTCAATTGTTGAAACATGTTTCTATCCTATTCAGCCGTTAGACGAGATGTACACGCATTTTTTGTAGTCCTAGCACTAGATGCCACGGTAAACAGTTTTACACGATTTGGTAACTAACCCAAAACGCTGAAAAATATGAACATAATATCAATTGTTCAGTGTTCTATAACAACCATGCTTTGGGAATTTGTTTTCCGGTGGCAACTTAAAATCTCGAACCAGATCATAGAGTGTTTCAGTACATTTTTCTTTTGTTTTATTACTAAAATTAGATTGGCGCCCTGAGTGGCTTGCGGTCCAAATGTGATTATGTTGTGAGCCGCTGACAGCGGCTTGCGGTAGTTAATGAGTTAATGCTGCTGAATCTGCTATTTAAAAGTGTTGCGTATGTTGTCCAGTTAGCCATTTTATAATTCCAGTAGGTCTTTCTCTTTTGTCTGGATTTATTCTGTCTGTCTATACTAATTAGTATTGGCCTGTGATCACTTCCAATATCTTCCAAGACTGTGTAAGTGCAAGTGTCTGCAATGTCAGCTGATACCATGGTAAGATCATGTCTGCTAGCCGTGCCTGAAGCTCTGTGTAAAACAGTGGGATCTGAACTTGTGTTCTGATGTAGGATAAGGTTGGACATGTTACAGATTTCTTCTACTTCCCTGCCTCTTTTGTTGTATGTTTTATATCCCCATGATGGTAAATGAGTGTTGAAGTCTCCAGCAATTACAGTTCTCTGATATGTGGTGTACTGAATGTTGATGTTTCCTGCAGATGTTGGGGGGCAGTACACGTTATAGATGGTGTATTTGTTTCCTCTGAACTAGCAGTGAACTTGCTGCATATCTATGTCACCACTGCTGGGGATGTTTCATACATCTGCTTGAATGTCATTCCTAATGAGTGTCAGATGTCCTTGGCATTTCTTGCATGTGTGGTGATACTGGGTGTATCCAGGGATGTTAAAGGTTTTTCAGGGTGGAATGATTTCCTGGATCTCGTTGTCATTTAATGTTTTGAGCAGTTCTTCTTTCTTGTTTTGTATGCCTGCAATGTTGATTTGTAGTATGTTTATGTTCCCAGTAGTAAACTTTTAACAAGCAGCCTGGGGTGTTACTGCTCTGCCCAGACCTTGTTTACTGAGGCGACGTCCGAGCTCTTATGGTGAAAATATGGTTTTACTTGGCATTATCTTCAAAACAGACCTAGGACTTTCCTGTGACTTTTCTGCCATTCCAAAAACATATTCAGTTGGAAGTCCTGAGCTCCAGTCTCTTTTCCAGGCACTTTATTATGGCCTGGCATGCATCCAGAGAGCCCCACATCTGGTTTTAAGTTAGCAGTTGGGGGATAGGTGGTGTGGCATACTGTGCTTTCCCCGTCATCCAGGGGGGTTCTCCAAATATGCAGAGCTTACACAAGGTTGTGCTCTGGTTCTGGGCTCTCCCAAGGAATCCTCACATCCTGCACAGAGCTACTTCCCACCACCCGTTACCTGCCATCCTTCCATTGTAGAATCCTGTTGCATGCAGCCATCCAGTCAAGAGCCAGTATTAAGTCTGGTCCTCAATGATTCTCCCAAGCTTAGTGTGCAATGAGGAATTGTGATGCTGGGCCAATTTGATGCAGCTTTAGGGTCCTGGGTAGGCTACTAGACTAGTAGACTAACCCTGGGATTTGCCTGAGAGCATGGTGACAACCTATACATCTCCTTGGTTGTAATGTTGGAGTGCCTGTGGGTTTCCTACACACCCCCAGAAAGGAGCCAGATATGTACTGTTTTAGCACTTGGGAGGGTAAGCGTGGTGTTTCTGCATCTCTCTGAGATATGTAGCCAAGGTAGGGTTTACGCTGCTCAATCTCCGCCACCAAGTCACCTGCAGGTTATGCTGAGTTCTCTTGGGTTCTAGGCATGTGAGAAAAAAGTTCAAGGCAAAAGGATCGTCATGTCCTGAGACTGTGTGCCTTACAATGGGTTCCATTCATCAGAGAGCAGCGCCTACTAGTTCCCATTCCCCCAAGTCTGATCAGTATAGCTTTGGCTCACTTCCTACTATGGACGGGTGTGTATGGTGTTAGTGTACCAGGTTTATCATCGAGGTTTGCTCCTCTATATCTGTTGCATTCAGCATGGGGATTCACATCCCAGTGACCAGGGAAACCTCAAGGAGGGTGTGGCTCTTCAACATGCACAACGATCTTTGGGTTTGAGAGGTTATGCTAAACCAAGAGGCTGACATAACAGAGGAAGCTCCTTTCATGAAAAATAGCTCACTAGGCCTAGGGTGAAGCAAGGGGAGGGATCCATATGGAGGAAACCCCACTACCCACAACACCGACACATCCTACCCCCTGTCTGTGGTACAAACTAGGCCCCAAATATCATGTTAAAAGCAAACATACTCTCAGAGCAGTGGTGGATTGATAATCACAAATCTAAAGTTGATATCACTGCAGTCTTAAATATTACTTCTACATATGAAACCTTAAGTCACATTCTTAGCTAACAATTATGGCATCATACACAAAGTGTCAGTCCATTCTCTAGAAATTCCAAAATGGATGGCTTCATCATGAACGGATAACCTCCAAAGAAGCCTTAAATTTTCAGGAACTTGTTTAGATTTACTGTCTTATTCATGCAGGGTTATGTGGCAATTAAACAGCTGACAGATTAGCTTCAAGACCTCCCATAGTGGGCATATTGGATGTGGATAAGGGAGAGATACTAATTAAAATTAATCATCATCTCTTAGAGAATGACACTGCAATCAATGAATTCTTAAGGTTAAAATTGCTGCAATTTGGCATCAAACATAAGACCAGTAGGGATGGATGTATAAGAGGTAACATCTGGTGTGTATACAACCAGCGATCAACAGGAACAATTAGCATTCATACCCTTCGACACTTGCTGAGGGAGAGTGAACACCTATGAGTTTACTAAACGTTCAATGAAGTTGATTCTGATTAAAAACAACAATAATACAGGTTAAAACAAATTTAAAACTGACATTTTTAACTTTCATTTGAGAACGCTTAAAACATTATGAGTTCACTGAAATGTGTATCTGCCATCAATGGTACCTATACCTTGTAGCGGTATGGCAGCTTGCATACCCTGACAATCCCCAGAGCTATGCCAGTGGGAGTTTTACTCCTGGTAGGTTCAACCAAGCTGGACTGGTCTGTGTGGGTAGGGGTCAGACAAAAGCTGGTACCCTGGTCCTCCAGGTTGGGGGTTTTAGCATAGGGCTGACACCCCTGTCTATGTAAAAAAAACAATGAAGTTACGGAAACAACAATAAATGAACAAACTTTGCTGCGGGATGGACATTCGGAGTCTGTGGCTTGTATGACTGTCAGTGGTGAAAGCCGAAAGGAAGCCACTGACACGAAAATGGATGTCCTGACCGCAAAACAGGATAAAAGAATAGGATTTTGGAATGTCAGGACAATGAACAAGACAGGTAAACTAAGACAGGTCACGGCAGAAATGAGAAACTATAGGTTACATATTCTAGGGATAAGCGAGAGCAGATGGACAGGGGCAGGAAAAGTTAAAACAGCAACAGGAGAAACAGTACTTTACTCTGGAAGAGAGGATGGACAGCACAATGAAGGCGTAGCCATTATTCTACAGAAAGGGATAGAAAGGACTTTACTGGAATGGAAACCCATCAACAACAGACTGATAAGATTAAGATTGAGAGGGAGATTCACAACACTACAATAATACAATGCTAATAATAATAAATAATATCATAATAATAATAATAATAGTTGCCCATCGCAAGCGAAGATGGCGACAGCTTCAGACTTGAGTTGTGACACATCTGTGCCGTGATCTCATGTGACTAATTAATCCTATTTTGGCCCTACAGGCCCTGCCACATACGGGGCACACATGGTTAGAGTCGATAGTAGTGTTGCTGTGCATTCTGGCCTTTCTTGCAGCACGCTTGCCTTCTGCCTTATCAGCTAAATTCTGTTCTGCAATGCGAGCACCTTGAGTAATGTTTGTCCACCAGGCACAGCGATCCTGTGCGATAGTCTCCCAGGAGGAGACATCAATTTTGAAGCTGCTCAACGATGCTTTCAGTGTGTCTTTGAAGCGTTTCTTTTGTCCCCCTGCTGTTCGCTTACCCGTGGAGAGTTCGCTGTACATCAACTGCTTTGGGATGCGTTTTTTCGGGCATGCGAACAACATGTCCGGCCCATCTAGTTTGGGCCCTCTGCAGCAATGTGTAGATGCTTGAGATATGTGCTCTGTTGAGGACCTCAGAATTAGATACTCTATCATGCCACTTGATCCTGAGGATCCTGCGAAGACAGCTCATGTGGAAATGATTAAGCTTCTTGGCATGTCTGCTATACACTGTCCATGTTTCACAGGCATACAGGAGGGTAGTGAGTACTATTGCATGATATACTTTTATCTTGGTGGCGGCACTAATTCCTTGTCGATCCCAGACATTTACTCTTAGTCTTCCGAAAGCTGCACTTGCCTTTGCAATTCTGTTGTTGACCTCGGAGTCGATATTTGCATCTTTGGTAAGGGTACTGCCTAGATAAGTGAAGCTGTCCACCACTTGGAGACGTTGGTTCTTTACTGTGATATTTGGTTCACAGTAAGGTTTCCCAGGAGCAGGTTGCAACATTACTTCAGATTTCTTCGTATTGATGGTAAGGCCAAAGTCATCACATGCTACAGAAAGCCTCCTCATATTGTTCTGCATGTCCAGTTCTGTGCAGGTGTTGAGGGCACAGTCGTCCGCAAAGACGAGGTCAGAGATCATTGTTTCATTCACCTTCGTAAAGGACTGTAATCGTCTCAAATTGAACAGATTCCCATCTGTCCTGTATCTGATGTGTATGCCGTCGCTACTGTCATGCGTAACGTTAGACAGCATGGCAGCAAATATCATACTGAATAGTGTCGGGGCGAGCACACAACCCTGTTTGACACCATTTGTGACGGGAAAGGGTTCAGAAGGTTCTCCATCATTCAATACGTGAGCCATCATACCTTCATGAAACTGGCGGACAATTGAGATGAACTTATCGGGACAGCCAAATTTCGCCATAATTTTCCATAGTCCGTCCCTATTGACAGTGTCAAAGGCCTTGGTCAAGTCAATAAATGTTGTGTATAGGTCACTGTGCTGTTCCTGGCATTTCTCCTGAAGTTGGCGAGCAGACATATCGACGGTCCAGCGGCCTGCTCGGAAACCACACTGACTCTCTGGAAGTAAGTCCTGCGATTCGAGATTCAAGCGATTGAGCAGGACTCGAGCCAGGATTTTGCCTGCAATAGATAATAGGGAGATTCCCCTATGGTTGTCACATGATTGATGATTTTCCTTTCGCTTGTATATGTGAATGATGGTGGCATCTTTTAATTCCTGTAGTATCTGTTCTTCATCCCATACTGAGTGGAAGAGGTCTGTTAGTCTCTGCAGCAGCATGCTGCCTCCAGCTTTATAAATCTCAGCAGGAATAGCATCTGATCCAGGGGCTTTGCCGCTGGACAGTAGACTGGCTGCTTTCTTGACCTCTTCCATGCTGGGTGGAAGGTCAAGTCTGACATTGACTGTAACTTGCGGTATACTTGCAATGGCCTGGTCGTTGACGGTTGATGGATAATTTAAGATGGCGTTGAAGTGTTGTGCCCAGCGTTCCAAAATCTGCGTTTTATCAGTGAGCAATGCCATGCCATCAGCATTTAGGACAGGTGATGATTGATTCGACTGAGGGCCATAAATTGCTTTCAGGGCATCATAAAAGCGCTTTGAGTCATTTCTGTCTGCATACCTCTGTATCTCGTCTGCTTTATTGCTGAGCCATGCATCATGCATCTTCCTGAGCTTATTCTGGACAACTCTGCGTATATTGGTAAAGGCTGCCTTTTTGGATGTTGAGGAAGGGTTGCTTTGATAGTCTCTGTGCAAGCGATATTTTTCAGCCAGTAGTGTTTTAATATTTTCATCATTCTCATCAAACCAGTCAGGGTTCTTGCGTGTTGTATATCCCAAGCTCTCAGAGGCTACAGAGTACACAATGTGCTTTAAAGTGGCCCATTTTTCCTCTATAGTGTTTTGACCAAGCTCAACGTCCCTCAGATGGCTGTCCAAGTCCCTTGAGAAGCTCTCTGCGGTTGCTTCGCTTTTAAGTTTTGTGACGTTGAGCCTCTTTATGGGTTTCTGACTCTGGTGTCTTCGCTTGGGCTGTATGTTAAGGTTGTGTTTTGATACAATCAGCCTGTGGTCAGTCCAGCATTCGGCACCACACATGGCCTTGGTCACTCTCACGTCACGTCTTTTGCTCCTTCTCATGATGACATAATCAATGAGATGCCACTGTTTGGTTGCCTATGCCATGTTTTCCAAGTATTCCTTCCCAGGTGTTGTGGTCAGTGCCTACTCTGGCATTGAAGTCGCCGAGAATAATAAGTTTCTCAGATTTAGGAACTGATGCGATGATTGAGTTAAGTTCGTCATAGAACTTTTCTTTTGTTTCCTCGGGGTTTGTCATTGTTGGGGCATATGCACTGATCAGTGTGGCACTTCTGTTGCTTCCTAGTGGGACATGAAGGGTCATTAGGCGATCATTAATGCCCTTAGGAGATTTGACAAGTTTTCGTACGATATGAGATTTAATGGTGAATCCAACACCAGCCTCACGCCGTTCCTTGCTGTCCCGGCCACTCCAATAAAATGTGTAGCCACCTCCAATTTCAGTAATCTGACCTTCTTCTGGTAGTCGCGTCTCACTTAGGGCTGCTATATCGACATTATAGCGCGCCAGTTCTTTGGCCACAAGTGCAGTCCGTCTTTCAGGTCTTGCGGCCGACATTAAAAAACGATATCAATTTGCCAAAAGTCAGGAAAAGACATTGACTGATGATATAGACCAGAATTTCAACACCATTTCAACAATATATAAGGAAAGCAGCAACTCATGCTTGGGATTCCAAGAAAGGAAGAAGCAAGACTGGATAACACCAGAAACACTAAACACCATAAAGATGAGAAAGGAAATGAAAAGAAAGAAAACAGAAGCGAAGTCCCCCAGGTTAAAGCAACTATATAGCGAACAGTACAGTCAGCTGGACAAGGAAGTTAAACGCCAAACCCGAGCCAACAAAAGGAATTTCCTAGACGATCTTACAAGACAGGCAGAAGAAGCAGCACTGAGAAATGAACAAAGCACAGTATACAAAATAACTAAATTCATCAGCGGAAAACGAGGTGCAAACAATATTACATTAGTAAGAAATAAGCAAGGTAATCTCATCATGACTGCAGAGGGACAGGAAAAAAGATGGGCAGAGCACTTCAGAGAAACTCTGAACAAGGAACCACCAGAGACACAATTGAATGTTCCTGAGGCTGAAAACGATCTAGATGTAAATACAGACATTCCACGAAAAGAAGAAATCATCACAGCAATCAAAGGGTTAAAGAATGGCAAAGCTCCGGGCCATGATAACTTAAATGCAGAGCTATTTAAGACAGACCCTGAGCTAGCAGCAGAACTATTAGAACCACTATTTGCACAAGTCTGGAAAATGGGGACAACACCATCAGAGTGGAACAAAGGAATAATTGTCAAATTGCCCAAGAAGGGAGATCTTGCAGACTGCAATAATTGGAGAGGAATCACTCTTCTCTCAGTTCCCAGCAAAAATACTAGGCAGGATAATTATACAGAGAATTTCAAAGGCAGTAGACCACAAACTGAGGAAAGAACAAGCAGGATTTAGAAAGAACAGAAGATGTGTAGATCATATATTCACTCTCAGGAACATTATAGAGCAGTGCTCAGAATGGCAAAGACAGCTTTACATTAATTTCGTTGATTTTGAAAAGGCTTTTGACAGCATACATAGGGACAGTTTATGGAAAATACTGAGGGCTTATGGAATTCCAAGCTGCATAGTGTCAATCATAAAAAGCCTCTATGCCAACTTTACGTGTAGTGTTGGGCAGAGCAACCTAACCTTCGAGTGTGAAGACAGGAGTACGACAGGGATGCCCCTTATCAACCACTCTATTTTTAACAGTCATAGACTGGGTGATGCGCCAGACAACAGAGGGCAGTCCAAGAGGAATAAGATGGACTACATTTTCTACATTGGAAGATCTGGAATATGCAGATGACATTGCACTACTAGCACATTCACATCAACACATCCAGGAAAAAACGGATCGACTTAATAAGTTTAGCCAGCAGGTGGGCTTGAACATCAATTTAAAGAAGTCTGAGGTCATGACGCTCAATGTGAGCAACCCTGAGCCCATATTAGTAAGGAATCAGCAACTGGTACAGACAGATACCTTCACATACCTAGGAAGTATAGTAACACCAGACAGTGGGGCAGGCAAAGACATCAACATCAGAATGAATAAGGCAAGAACAGCCTTCTCTAGCCTAAACAACATCTGGAAGTCCTCTCAATACAGCACAAGCACAAAATTAAGATTATATCAGAGCTGTGTGCTTTCTGTGCTTCTCTATGGTGTGGAATGCTGGAGAGTTACAGAGAAGGAAATGTCAAAATTGTCCTCTTTTTACACAACATGCCTAAGAAAAATTCACCGAATCTTTTTGCTGAATACCATCACGAACCAAGATCTGCTTACTCGTAGCAAGCAAGAGGACATGCACACCATCATAGCTGGCAGACGCTGGAGCTGGGTTTGTCATGTCCTCAGAAGATATCCCGACGCCATCACAAGAACAGCTATGCTTTGGATCCCTGAAGGAAAACGAAAGAGAGGCCGACCAAAAACAACCTGGCAGAGGACTGTGGAGGCTGAGATGCAAAGAATGAATCAGAGTTGGGACACTGTACAAAGGATGGCCACCGATCGAGCAAAGTGGAATCAATTTGTTGTTGCCCTACAAGACGCCACTAGCTGTGATGGCCACCGACTGCTTTGATGGTTGGTGGTTAAGGATCTAAGAAGAAGAAGAAAAAATGTGTATACAATGAAATTGTATCTATCTTCCTTTATAATTTATTAGCATGTCCCTGCTTAATGACAGAAACAACATTCTGACTGAGACTTGAAGTAAATAAAAACTGTTAAAAAATACAAAAAGATCATACATATCAATGTGCTTTGGTGGTTTAGTGGTTAGAATTTTTGCATTCTAAACAATCTGCATTTAATTCCTGGTAGAGGTTTTTTCTTTAAATGTTCTTTAATTCATTTCAATTCAGTCACACAAGTGACATCATACTGGTAAGTGGGAGTATTTTTGCACTTCTATTAATAAAAATGCATTCACTGCAGGCAAAAAAAGAAAAATTTTTTCATTTCCAAAAATGTAAAGATATTCATTGCCATTATGTGCTTAGTGCAAATACCATGTTTATTGAAGTGAAGCGGTTCTGTGCACAACAATGTACAATATGTTGAGTGTGCATGGGGGCATAAATCTAGAGTCATAATTATATGATAATCAGCAATGCACAATGCTACAATATACATATGTGGAAGTGAACCTCTGTCTGTGAGGTTAATTACACGTTAAATGATTCATGAAATCATCCACATATGTGGAAGTGAACCTCTGTCTGTGAGGCTAATTACACGCTCAGTGATTCATGAAATCATCCACATATGTGGAAGTGAACCTCTGTCTGTGAGGCTAATTACACGCTCAATGATTCATGAAATCATCCCCATATGTCCAGGGACTCCTCCTGTTGTTAAACTTGTTAAGAACCCAGCACTAATCTTTGAGAAGTCACTTGAGCACCAGATGTAATTCTTTGGCTTTGACCAGGTTGACTGCATACAGGAGGATCTCACTATGGACCCACTGATAGGCAGGGGGAGCTGAGAAGTGGCTCTGTGCAGGACATGACAATTCCTTGGGAGAACTCAGAACCAGAGCACAGTATTTTAGCTCTGCACAGTTGGAGAGCCCCCCTTGGATTGGTGAGGAATGCAGAGTTTCCCACACGCTTCTTACTCCTAACTTTGGACCAGATGTGATGATCCTTTAAATGCAAGCCAAGCTGGAGAAACTGGAGCTCATGACTTCAACTCAGCATGTTTCAGAATGGCAGAAAAGTCACAGGAAAAGCCTAGACCTACAGTGTATATAATACCAAGGAGTTGTGGTATTGGCTGCATAAGTGCAAGAAGCTCAGAAGCCCTAGCTAAACAACAACAACATTATGTTGGGTTAGATGTATGTATTGATCACTGTGTTTGACATAATCATTATTTCATTGTGTTTGTACATTACAATACAAAAATAGTAAAGCTTTGTAGTCAAAATTTAAAAATTAAATGTCTTAATTAATTTTAAGTCAGTCATCCAAGTGAGGATTGTAGGAAACTGAAAATATTTTCCAATAATGCCAATACATTCTCTGCTGGTATGAGACAGAATGTTAAATAAATACAAATGGTACCAATCTCAAACAAGTAGAAACATTCAAACACAGGGGCACTATATTAACATCTTGTATAAGCTGATTCACAGAACAGCCCCATTAAAGCATAATTCTACAAAATGAGAAACAAGCTGTACAAAACATCATTTTCAATAACAGTAAGAATATGTGGTTCTCCAGTTCTACAATGAACTAGTAATTGTTATGGGTTGTGGAGGAAAATAATTGCATAAACTACTCATAAGATATTATGATCATGTTAAGGTTACAGCTGTTTGATGCAATATTGCAAATGTAGATCTGTTCAATAAATAAGTGTGCTATGGCACGCTGATAGTTTACTAAAATAATTAACAAATAAACTACTCACTTCATAACCTGGTTCCAGTTTTATTTTTCCATCACTAAATGCAGCTGTAGTCTCAACATGACTCGAAGTCTGAGAAGAAAAAGTGATGGACCATAGTAGAATATCTTACACTGCATTATGGCAGTAAAACTAATGTACACATCAAAGAGAGCTCAAAGCTGTACACATAACAGAAAACTTACAAATTTTATCTACTTTACTGAAGCTCCATTAAATGTATGTATGCAAAATAAAAATGTAACCTCATTATCTTGTTCCTGTTTCACCCTGACAGCCAGACCAGAGATGCCATTTTCAATATTCCCTTCATCCTGGTGGGGGTAAAAAATCAGAAGTGGACATCAGAAGATCAGAATAAGAGTTATGTTCTAAAAAAACATAACATGATTTTTATGAGAATCACTAGAAACATTTAATCTATTCCACATTTTTTAGCAACCTGACCCCCAAAAAAGGGGTAGGGGTCAACAATATGAAGAATTAGTATGTCAACAGTAACAAAAGAGAAAAGAGAAACAAACTCACTTTACAATACTGCTCCAGTTTCATTTTTTCATTCATAAATGGGAATTGTGTTTGACTTTTTCGTGTAGACTGGAAAAAAAGTTATGTTTCATATAAATATACAACAAAGTTTGAAATCCTACAAACGACTAAAAACTATAATGGTGTAGAAGATGATGTAGAGATGTAAGTTGTGAAATCTACAAACATTTTACAGTGAAGTCCAGAAGTTGCTGGGACCATCTAAAACACTTCTACTTGTCTTACATTCTGCTTATCTGAATTTTGCTCAAAGATGTATTTGTGTCACAATAAGAGGTCAAGCATGAAGCTATTGTATTAGCCATTCACTAACATGTATTTGTGTCACAATAAGAGGTCAAGCATGAAGCTATTGTATTAGACATTCACTAACATGTATTTGTGTCACAATAAGAGGTCAAGCATGAAGCTATTGTATTAGCCATTCACTAACATGTATTTGTGTCACAATAAGAGGTCAAGCATGAAGCTATTGTATTAGCCATTCACTAACATGTATTTGTGTCACAATAAGAGGTCAAGCATGAAACTATTGTATTAGCCATTCACTAACATGTATTTGTGTCACAATAAGAGGTCAAGCATGAAGCTATTGTATTAGCCATTCACTAACATGTATTTGTGTCACAATAAGAGGTCAAGCATGAAGCTATTGTATTAGCCATTCACTAACATGTATTTGTGTCACAATAAGAGGTCAAGCATGAAGCTATTGTATTAGCCATTCACTAACATGTATTTAGTTGTTAAATTTTCACTTCTGCAGTTTTTAAATTTTCAAAAGCAATTTAGCAAAGCCGACCGAGCAAAGTGGAATCAATTTGTTGTTGCCCTACAAGACGCCACTAGGTGTGATGGCCACCGACTGCTTTGATGGTCGCTGGTTAAGGATCTAAGAAGAAGAAGAAGAAATGTGTATACAATGAAATTGTATCTATCTTCCTTTATAATTTATTAGCATGTCCCTGCTTAATGACAGAAACAACATTTTGACTGAGACTTGCAGTAAATAAAAACTGTTAAAAAATACAAAAAGATCATACATATCAATGTGCTTTGGTGGTTTAGTGGTTAGAATATTTCCCTTCTAAACAATCTGCATTTAATTCCTGGTAGAGGTTTTTTCTTTAAATGTTCTTTAATTCATTTCAATTCAGTCACACAAGTGACATCATACTGGTAAGTGGGAGTATTTTTGCACTTCTATTAATAACAATGCATTCACTGCAGGCAAAAAAAGAAAAATTTTTTCATTTCCAAAAATGTAAAGATATTCATTGCCATTATGTTGCTTAGTGCAAATACCATGTTTATTGAAGTGATGCGGTTCTGTGCACAACAATGTACAATATGCATTTTGAGTTGTGCATGGGGCATAAATCTACAGTCATAATTATATGATCATCAGCAATGCACAATGCTACAATATACATATATGGAAGTGAACCTCTGTCTGTGAGGCTAATTACACACTCAATGATTCATGAAATCATCCACATATGTGGAAGTGAACCTCTGTCTGTGAGGCTAATTACACGCTCAATGATTCATGAAATCATCCACATATGTGGAAGTGAACCTCTGTCTGTGAGGCTAATTACACGCTCAATGATTCATGAAATCATCCCCATATGTCCAGGGACTCCTCCTGTTGTTAAACTTGTTAAGAACCCAGCATTAATCTTTGAGAAGTCAATTGAGCACCAGATGTAATTCTTTGGCTTTGACCAGGTTGACTGCATACAGGAGGATCTCACTATGGACCCACTGATAGGCAGGGGGAGCTGAGAAGTGGCTCTGTGCAGGACATGACAATTCCTTGGGAGAACTCAGAACCAGAGCACAGTATTTTAGCTCTGCACAGTTGGAGAGCCCCCCTTGGATTGGTGAGGAATGCAGAGTTTCCCACACGCTTCTTACTCCTAACTTTGGATCAGATGTGATGATCCTTTAAATGCAAGCCAAGCTGGAGAAACTGGAGCTCATGACTTCAAATCAGCATGTTTCAGAATGGCAGAAAAGTCACAGGAAAAGCCTAGACCTACAGTGTATATAATATCCTTTATTATTTTTTATTTTATTTATTTCTTTATTTAGTTTTTATTTTTATTTATTTATTTATTTATTTGTTTTAAATTTATTTATTATTATTATTTATTTATTTACATTTTATTTATTTTTTTTATTTTATTTATTATTTATTGATTACTTTTTTCTCACTCTTTTCCAGTCCTTGTTTTCATTATTTCTTATTTTTTTGTACTATCAACTTCCTCTTTCCGGTTTAGTGGCAGCCATCTTGCTTTGCTTCACATGTGACTGGACTTAATATTAAGGGAGTTTTTTTCTCTTATTTTTATAGTTTCATGTTCTCTACTTAATTCTCATTTTCTTTCCCTCCTGTCTCTTGTTTGTCTGTCCCTGACGAAGGCCTTGTGGCCGCAACGTAGGTTTTTCTTGTCCTTCTCCTTGTAAGACGTATTACTATTTGTGTGGGTGTGTGTGTGTTTTTTTTTTTTTTTTTTTAACAGTGTATATAACACCAAGGAGTTGTGGTATTGGCTGCATAAGTGCAAGAAGCTCAGAAGCCCTAGCTAAACAACAACAACATTATGTTAGGTTAGATGTATGTATTGATCACTGTGTTTGACATAATCATTATTTCATTTTGTTTGTACATTACAATACAAAAAATAGTAAAGCTTTGTAGTCAAAATTTAAAAATTAAATGTCTTAATTAATTTTAAGTCAGTCATCCAAATGAGGATTGTAGGAAACTGAAAATATTTTCCAATAATGCCAATACATTCTCTGCTGGTATGAGACAGAATGTTAAATAAATACAAATGGTACCAATGTCAAACAAGTAGAAACATTCAAACACAGGGGCACTATATTATCATCTTGTATAAGCTGATTCACAGAACAGCCCCACTAAAGCATAATTCTACAAAATGAGAAACAAGCTGTACAAAACATCATTTTCAATAACAGTAAGAATATGTGGTTCTCCAGTTCTACAATGAACTAGTAATTGTTATGGGTTGTGGAGGAAAATAATTGCATAAACTACTCAAAAGATATTATGATCATGTTAAGGTTACAGCTGTTTGATGCAATATTGCAAATGTAGATCTGTTCAATAAATAAGTGTGCTATGGCACGCTGATAGTTTACTAAAATAATTAACAAATAAACTACTCACTTCATAACCTGGTTCCAGTTTTATTTTTCCATCACTAAATGCAGCTGTAGTCTCAACATGACTTGAAGTCTGAGAAGAAAAAGTGATGGACCATAGTAGAATATCATACACTGCATTATGGCAGTAAAACTAATGTACACATCAAAGAGAGCTCAAAGCTGTACACATAACAGAAAACTTACAAATTTTATCTACTTTACTTAAGCTCCATTAAATGTATGTATGCAAAATAAAAATGTAACCTCATTATCTTGTTCCTGTTTCACCCTGACAGCGAGACCAGAGATGCCATTTTCAATATTCCCTTCATCCTGGTGGGGGGAAAAATCAGAACTGGACATCAGAAGATCAGAATAAGAGTTATGTTCTAAAAAAACATAACATGATTTTTCTGAGAATCACTAGAAACATTTAATCTATTCCACATTTTTTAGCAACCTGACCCCCCAAAAAAGGGGTAGGGGTCAACAATATGAAGAATTAGTATGTCAACAGTAACAAAAGAGAAAAGAGAAACAAACTCACTTTACAATACTGCTCCAGTTTCATTTTTTCATTCATAAATGGGAACTGTGTTTGACTTTTTCGTGTAGACTGGAAAAAAAATTATGTTTCATATAAATATACAACAAAGTTTGAAATCCTAAGAGCGACTAGAAACTCTAAAGGGGTAGAAGATGACAAGGTAATGTAAGTTGTGACAACTACAAACATTTTACAGTGAAGTCCAGAAGTTGCTGGGACCATCTAAAACACTTCTACTTGTCTTACATTCTGCTTATCTGAATTTTGCTCAAAGATGTATTTGTGTCACAATAAGAGGTCAAGCATGAAGCTATTGTATTAGCCATTCACTAACATGTATTTGTGTCACAATAAGAGGTCAAGCATGAAGCTATTGTATTAGCCATTCACTAACATGTATTTGTGTCACAATAAGAGGTCAAGCATGAAGCTATTGTATTAGCCATTCACTAACATGTATTTGTGTCACAATAAGAGGTCAAGCATGAAGCTATTCTATTAGCCATTCACTAACATGTATTTGTGTCACAATAAGAGGTCAAGCATGAAGCTATTGTATTAGCCATTCACTAACATGTATTTGTGTCACAATAAGAGGTCAAGCATGAAGCTATTGTATTAGCCATTCACTAACATGTATTTGTGTCACAATAAGAGGTCAAGCATGAAGCTATTGTATTAGCCATTCACTAACATGTATTTGTGTCACAATAAGAGGTCAAGCATGAAGCTATTGTATTAGCCATTCACTAACATGTATTTGTGTCACAATAAGAGGTCAAGCATGAAGCTATTATATTAGCCATTCACTAACATGTATTTGTGTCACAATAAGAGGTCAAGCATGAAGCTATTGTATTAGCCATTCACTAACATGTATTTGTGTCACAATAAGAGGTCAAGCATGAAGCTATTGTATTAGCCATTCATTAACATGTATTTGTGTCACAATAAGAGGTCAAGCATGAAGCTATTGTATTAGCCATTCACTAACATGTATTTGTGTCACAATAAGAGGTCAAGCATGAAGCTATTGTATTAGCCATTCACTAACATGTATTTGTGTCACAATAAGAGGTCAAGCATGAAGCTATTGTATTAGCCATTCACTAACATGTATTTGTGTCACAATAAGAGGTCAAGCATGAAGCTATTGTATTAGCCATTCACTAACATGTATTTGTGTCACAATAAGAGGTCAAGCATGAAGCTATTGTATTAGCCATTCATTAACATGTATTTTGTGTCACAATAAGAGGTCAAGCATGAAGCTATTGTATTAGCCATTCACTAACATGTATTTGTGTCACAATAAGAGGTCAAGCATGAAAGCTATTGTATTAGCCATTCACTAACATGTATTTGTGTCACAATAAGAGGTCAAGCATGAAGCTATTGTATTAGCCATTCACTAACATGTATTTGTGTCACAATAAGAGGTCAAGCATGAAGCTATTGTATTAGCCATTCACTAACATGTATTTGTGTCACAATAAGAGGTCAAGCATGAAGCTATTGTATTAGCCATTCACTAACATGTATTTGTGTCACAATAAGAGGTCAAGCATGAAGCTATTGTATTAGCCATTCACTAACATGTATTTGTGTCACAATAAGAGGTCAAGCATGAAGCTATTGTATTAGCCATTCACTAACATGTATTTGTGTCACAATAAGAGGTCAAGCATGAAGCTATTGTATTAGCCATTCAAACAAGCCGTTAAAAGATTAAAAAATTTTAAAGCTGCTGGAGTTGACGAAATTTCAGGGGAAATGATTAAAGCAGTTAATGACAACAACCTCTTGAGAATTTTAGATATTATAAATGAAGTATGGAGAGAAGAACAACCACCACAACAATGGAAAGACAGTATTATTGTAAGGTTACCGAAGAAAGGTGATCTATCAGACTGTAATAACTGGCGTGGTATATCTCTATTATCAGTACCTGGAAAATTATTATGTTGCATGATGTTAGAAAGACTTAAATTGCATGCTGACGAAAAGATCAGAGAAGAACAAGCGGGTTTCAGGCCGAAACGATCATGTATTGATCAAATATTCACACTAAGAACAATTATAGAAGAATCAGTGGAAAGGCAATCGCCACTTATTATCACCTTCGTCGATTTTCAAAAAGCCTTTGATAGTCTACACTGCCCATCATTGTGGAAGATACTTACAATCTATGGTTTTCCAACAAAATATGTGAATATAATCAAAGCGCTATATGACAATGCAAGATGTTGTGTTAGAACAAATAAAGGGAATACAGAATGGTTTACAGTAGAAACAGGGGTGAAACAAGGCTGTATTATGTCACCACTACTTTTTGGAATAGCTATTGATTGGGTTATGAGAAACTATACCCACAATGAACAATTGGGTATAAAATGGACAAATGGAAAATTCCTGGGGGACCTGGATTTCGCAGATGATGTAGCATTCTTAAGTTCAACACCAAGACAATCCCAAGAAGCAATAAATAATTTGTGTCATCTCTCGGTTAAAATAGGTCTCCAAATAAATGCCTCTAAAACTAAAGTTATGAACTTTTCTAACGAGACCTTTAATATCATCCTGAACGGGGAAAAACTACAGAAAGTTAAAGTTTCAATTATTTAGGCAGTAAAATGACTCAGGATGGTGACACAACAAGAGAAATTCATACTAGAATTGCTTTGGCAGCTAGCGCCTTCAATAGATTATCTAACATTTGGAAATTACGATCATTGAATATACATACCAAGCTTCGTCTGTTTAATTCAAATGTTATCTCAGTGTTAACATACGGCTGTGAGAGTTGGAAAATAACAAAATCATTGGAGAACAAGCTGAATACATTCGAGAACAAATGTCTTAGAAAACTCATGAACATCAGTTGGAAAGAATTCAAGACTAATCGACAAATAAGAGAAGACTCTAGGCAGAAATATGTCTCCGACTATATAAGGAAAAGACGATGGTCTTATATCGGTCATGTCCTACGAATGCAAAACAACAGAATACCACTACAGGCGCTCACTTGGGTTCCTGAGGGTAAGAGGAAAAAAGGAAGACCAAAAGAAACACTCAGAAGAACAATAATAAGAGAAGGAAGACGTTGGGCCTAAATAATGTGCAAGAGCTAAGAGGAGTGGCGTCACAACGAACAACCTGGAGAGCACTGGTTTCTGCCTTATGCGCCGTGTTTGGTGCTTAAAGAATTTATTATTATTATTATTATTCACTAACATGTATTTGTGTCACAATAAGAGGTCAAGCATGAAGCTATTGTATTAGCCATTCACTAACATGTATTTGTGTCCCAATAAGAGGTCAAGCATGAAGCTATTGTATAAGCCATTCACTAACATGTATTTGTGTCACAATAAGAGGTCAAGCATGAAGCTATTGTATTAGCCATTCACTAACATGTATTTGTGTCACAATAAGAGGTCAAGCATGAAGCTATTGTATTAGCCATTCACTAACATGTATTTAGTTGTTAAATTTTCACTTCTGCAGTTTTTAAATTTTCAAAAGCAATTTAGCAAAGCCTAAAATGTAGTGTAATGTTAATAGTAGCATAATGGCAGTGTGTACAAACATTTGAATTGGGTTTTAGCTTAGTATTTTTGTATGCTCTGTTAGTGGTTTCGGCACAGAATCCTAGAGTGATATCTACTGCAAGAAAAGTGAATCAATGTAAGAGTTACTGATCCTGACCTAGGGACTTTTTTGTTGTCCAATTTTTTTCCTTCCTTCTTTCTTACAAGAGCTTGCCAAATACTGGTTTATGTTTATTATATGCTAGTCACATGACTTGAATGTCCTCTCTGTTTATCTTCAGATCCCAAACACTGTTGCTGTCAGATTTTAACGCAAGCCCTTTTCTTGCAAACAGAGGGGAACCAGTGCTTGCTCAGTTGGCCTGGCGATTACATGCTTGATGGTTTAAAGACTAATATCATTGTAATCTATTGATGGTAGCTCAGATGTTTATTAACATGTTATTGCCTGTTCACCCTAATAAAAAAAAAAAAATCTGTATGACCATGTAATACTGTAACATAGGTGATGAAGGCAGAACTTCAACTTATACGAGTCCAAATTTGTGTATGTACAAACAAATTACCTTGACTTATTTTCTTAAAATTCTCGTCATCGGAATTTAACTTAACCAAAGATGTTTAAAAAAAAAAATCCACAGAAGGACCTTCAGAAATACTTGTACTTAAGCAAAATTCATTTTAAGGGAGTTCTGTTTTAGGGGACTGCACTGTATTATAAGATATAAGAGTTCAGTTCAACTTAAAGTTGTTGAGAAATAGATTTGAAGCACCGGAGAACCTTGAAGAGAAAAGTATAGATAATCATTGGTGCACAATTCAGGAAGCATACAGGAATACATGTGAAGAAGTTCTTGGCAAATTAAATAAACACCAGAAGGAATGGTTCACAGAAAACACATGGAACCTCATAAGAGAAAGAAGAGACATTAAACAACAAGTAAACAACTGTAAAGAGGCAGAAGAGAAAACACAACTGCTTAAAATATATTGGGAGATAAACAGGAAAGTGAAAAAGAGTGTCAGGCAAGATAAAAGAGAATTTACTGAAAAACTAACAGAGGAAGCCGAGATTGCGACAAAAAAAGGAGACTTGAAATCATTATATAATATCACTAGAACTTTATCTAAGAAACAGCTAAACCACAATACAACAGTGAAAAGCAGAGAAGGACAAAACATAGCAATGAAGAGAAAAGGGCCAGATGGGCTGAACATGTTAAGGAAATCTTAAACTGAAATCAACCAATACAAAAACCCAACACAGAACCAGCAGAA
Source organism: Oreohelix idahoensis (assembly GCA_024509875.1). Lineage (NCBI taxonomy): Eukaryota > Metazoa > Mollusca > Gastropoda > Stylommatophora > Oreohelicidae > Oreohelix > Oreohelix idahoensis. The sequence continues at coordinate 47,939 of JAMPIV010017321.1, forward strand.
CAGCCACAACAGTGCAACATGAACCTACCCACTAAACTAGAGATCTCTCAGGCAATAAAACAGCTAAAGACAATGGGAAGGCTTGCAGGACCAGATGGAATACCACCAGAAGCCATGAAGGCAGATATCTCATACACAACAGAGTCGCTACACCAGCTCTTCAAGAAAATCTGGAGGACAAAAGACCATCACAAAGAGCTGGAAGAAAGGCCACATTATCATGCTGACAAAGAAAGGAAACTTGACTGTATGTAGCAACTGGAGGGGTATAACATTGCTAGCAGTGGCCGGAAAAATTGTGACCAGAGTTTTGCTGGACTGTATTAAGAAGGTGGTGGATGAGAAACTCAGGTAGGATTTTATGCAGGAAGATCATGTACATACCAGACAGCAACACTCAGAATCATCACAGAAAAATCAAATGAATGGCAGAGCCCCTTATATATAAATTTGGTGGACTCTGAAAAAGCTTTCAATATTATAGACCATATTATTATATAGAAAATCCTGAGGCATTATGAAATCCAAGTAATTCATTAAAATCATCCACATATTCTACTAGGAGGCCTCATCTAAAGTAGTGCACAAAGGTAAACTATCAGAGCTCTTCACAGTACACAGCGGGGTCAGAAAGGGATTTCTGCTATCACTAATAATTTTTCTCATGGTCATAGACTGGGTTATGAGACAAACAAGAGAAGGAGAGAAAGCAGGAATACAGTGAACATTTGACAAACAGCTGAAGATCTTGACTTTGCAGATGATTTGTGCCTTCTATCATACAGACAGCAAGATATGCAGGAGAAAACAAATAGATTAGTGACAGAAGTGAAGAGGCAGCACTGAGAAATGAACAAAGCACAGTATACAAAATAACTAAATTCATCAGCGGAAAACGAGGTGCAAACAATATTACATTAGTAAGAGATAAGCAAGGTAATCTCATCACGACAGCAGAGGGACAGGAAACACGATGGGCAGAGCACTTCAGAGAAACTCTGAACAAGGAACCACCAGAGACACAATTGAATGTTCCTGAGGCTGAAAACGATCTAGATGTAAATAAAGTCATTCCACAAAAAGAAGAAATCATCACAGCAATCAAAGGGTTAAAGAACGGCAAAGCTCCTGGCCATGATAACTTAAATGCAGAGCTATTTAAGACAGACCCTGAGCTAGCAGCAGAACTATTAGAACCACTATTTGCACAAGTCTGGAAAATGGGGACAACACCATCAGAGTGGAACAAAGGAATAATTGTCAAATTGCCCAAGAAGGGAGATCTTGCAGATTGCAATAATTGGAGAGGAATCACTCTTCTCTCAGTTCCTAGCAAAAGACTAGGCAGGATAATTATACAGAGCATTTCAAAAGCAGTAGACCACAAACTGAGAAAAGAACAAGCAGGATTTAGAAAGAACAGAAGATGTGTAAATCATATATTTACCCTCAGGAACATTATAGAGCAGTGCTCAGAATGGCAAAGATAGCTGTACATTAATTTCGTTGATTTTGAAAAGGCTTTTAACAGCATACATAGGGACAGTTTATGGAAAATACTGAGGGCTTAGGGAATTCCAAGCTGCATAGTGTCAATCGTAAAAAGCCTCTATGCCAACTTTACGTGTAGGCAGAGAAACTGAACCTTTGAGGTGAAGACAGGAGTATGACAGGGATGCCCCTTATCAACCACTCTATTTTTAACAGTCATAGATTGGGTGATGTGCCAGACAACAGAGGGCAGTCCAAGAGGAATAAGATGGACTACATTTTCTACATTGGAAGATCTGGAATATGCAGATGACATTGCACTACTAGCACATTCACATCAACACATCCAGGAAAAAATGGATAGACTTAATAAGTTTAGCCAGCAGGTGGTCATGAACATCAATTTAAAGAAGTCAGAGGTAATGACGCTCAATGTGAGCAACCCTGAGCCCATATCAGTAAGGAATCAGCAACTGGTACAGACAGACACCTTCACATACCTAGGATGAAAAGTAACGCCAGATGGCGGGGCAGACAAAGACATCAACATCAGAATGAATAAGGCAAGAACAACCTTTTTTAGCCCAAACAACATCTGGAAGTCCTCTCAATACAGCACAAGCACAAAATTAAGATTATATCAGAGCTGTGTGCTTTCTGTGCTTTTCTATGGTGCAGAATGCTGGAGAGTTACAGAGAAGGAAATGTCAAAATTGTCCTCTTTTCACACAACATGCCTAAGAAAAGTTCACCGAAACTTTTGGCCGAATACCATCACCAACCAAGATCTGCTTACTCTGAGCATGCAAGAGGACATGCACACCATCATAGCTGGCAGACGCTGGAACTGGGTTGGCCATGTCCTCAGAAGAGACCCCGATGCCATCACAAGAACAGCTATGCTTTGGACCCCTGAAGGAAAATTTAAGAGAGGCCAACCAAAAACAACCTGGCGGAGGACTGTGGAGGCTGAGATGCAAAGAATGAACCAGAGTTGGGGCACTGTATGAAGGATGGCCGCCGACCGAGCAAAGTGGAATCAATTTGTTGTTGCCATACAAAACACCACTAGGCGTGATGGCCACTGACTACTTTGATGGTCGGCGGCTAAGGATCAAAGAAGAAGAAGTGACAGAAGCAGCAAAGATGGGTCTACGCTTAAATGTAAATAAAACAAAGAACTAATAAGCAGATGGACTCGATGAAGATCAATGATCAAGTAGAAAGCTTTACATATCTGGGGAGTAACACTGACAAAAGAGGGGAACCGATGATGACATCTGTTCTAAGATAAATAAAGCCAGATGCACTTTTAATGTCGTTTGACCAATATGGAACTCCTCAGCTATATTCATAGAGAACAAAATCAGAGTGTTTAACTCAAATGTAAAGTCAGTCTTGCTGCATGGCTCAAAGACATGGCATGTCTCAAAGAGTATTACCTTCAAACTACAGATATTTGTAAATAGATGTCACCGATGGATCCTTCGTATAATATGGCCAGATGTAATAACAAATATAGAACTAAGGAAAAGATGAAGGCAAACCCCAATACAAAATGAAATTAAGAAAAGAAAGTAGGCATGGATAGGACAAACACTCAGAACAGAACAATCAAGCATAGCCAGAGGTGTCCTTGACTGGAACCCACAAGAGAAAAGAAGAGTGGGAAGACCAAGGAGAACTTGGAAAAGAACAGTTGATGAGGAGGCTAAGGAAATTGGAATGAGTTGGGCACAGCTGAAAAAGACAGCTCAGAATAAAAATCGATGGAGAGCAACTGTTTCTGCCCTATGTTCCACAGGGAACAAAAAGGAATGATGATGATGACCCATCATTTTAAAGATAAATGAATGTACGAGGGGCGTTCAGAAAGTAATGCACCACATCGTTTTTCTCAGGAGCTGTTTATTCAAAAAGCATGAAATTTATACACAATATACATGGATATGTCATGTAAACATCGGTATTATTCAACATAATCCCCATCAACTTGTACGGCAGTATGCCAGCGCAAAACAAGTGCATGTATTCCTAGCCCGTACCAGATTTTGTCTTGATCATGTAGCCATTTCTTCACTGCATGAATCACTCCTTCATCATCTTCAAACCTTGTCCCATGGAGTGCATCTTTAAGTGGACCAAATAGATGAAAATCAGAGGGTGCCAAATTGGGACTATAGAGTGGATGGGGTAGTACAGTCCAACCCAATTTGGTGATTGCTTCCCGTGTTGCCAGACTTGCGTGAGGTCGCGCATTGTCATGAAGGAGAAGCAGGTCTGCTGGATTCTTGTGCGGCCAAACTCTGCAAAAACGTTGATTGAGTTTTTTTCAATGTCTTAATGTAAGTTTGTGAATTGATTGTCTCTCCTCTTGGCATAATGTCCACAAGAATCACACCTTCAATGTCCCAAAAGACAGTGATCATGACCTTTCCAGTTGAAGGAATTGTCTTGAATTTCTTTCTTCGTGGTGATTGCGGATGATGCCACTCCATTGACTGTCTTTTTGTCTCAGGTTCAAAATGATGTGCCCAGGTTTCGTCACCTGTAACGATCTTAGACAAAAAGTTCTTTCCATCAGCATTGAAATGCTCCAACAATTCAGAAGAAATTGCTTTCTTTTGCAATCGGTGGTCATTTGTGAGACTTCAAGGAACCCATCTTGCGCAAACCTTAGAAAATCCGAGAGTTTTTATAACTGCATTTGCCTACCAATGCTGACTGACAGCTGTAAGGCCAATTGTTGAGTAGTGATTCGCCTATCACTAAGAATAATGCCCTCAGCGCATTTCAACATTTCTGCGTTGGTGGCTGTGGCAGGACGACCACAGTGCGACCGATCAAGCAGCTCTGTATCTCCACTTCCTGATTCTTTGATTCTATGAACCCAGCGACTGACTGTACTCCTGTCGACTGCAAAACTTCCATACACATCACATAGACGCTTGTGAATGTTCACAACAGTTTCCTTCTCTGCAATGAGAAATTCTATCACAATTCGCTGCTTATAATGCAAGTTGCTAACACGCGCCATTTCAATGGTTTAGAGCAGCCGTATTATTTGGCCGGTTGCAGTGCAATTTTGTGCACACAAATGGCACATGCCATATTTGAAGTGTGCAAAATTTCATGCTTCTATCTTCATTATTAGCTGAGAAAAACGATGTGGTGCATTACTTTCTGAACGCCCCTCGTACTATTACAATAGGCGGTAAAATTATTATTACAGGTAAAGTTAATATCATTAATAATATTGATTGATTGAAAGACAAAACAAATTTTCAATTTTTGTGTTTTTAAATTATCAACTTACCAACATGTTGTTTGTTTCTAAGGCAGTTAATGCCTTTCTGTAGGTGATTACTGTGTAGTATATCCAATTACAAGAAAAACAAGGTAGAAATGAGTGTAGAAAATCTCATAGGCACTAAGACCCCATCAGAAATACAAAAGTTAATAAAATAATATATTACAAAAACAAAAGCTAACATATTTTTTTTTTAAAATTTAATAATGATGCAACCCAATAGTCTACACTGGTGAAAGACTCCTCCCAGATAAATATGGATTGACCAAATAACCCTCCAGTGAAAATTAAAAAACATACCAGTTCTGACAAAAATTATATTTTGGAAAATAAAACCCATAATGAACTATAACTACTGTCAAGAACCATTTACTGTGTGGATTTGTAATAATAACTAAAAGCTCATTCTTCCAAGAGTATACCACACAACAATGGTTGACAATAGAAATGAACACCTTTAACAGGAACTTCCCTTTAATAATATGCACAATACAATAAGGCCTCACACGGCCATTAAACGCATCAAATACAATAATGAAATGCCACTGTAAACTTGCCTTAACAGCTTAAACTATCAGCATCATACACAACAGTACAACTTACACTGAAAACCACTGCAATGAATATCGCTGACCTAAGTGGCAAAACTATGGAAATGACACACTCAAAAATCATCTATCTTTTATCAAACTACGGCCTGTAGGTAATACGAACTAGACAAAACATTGCTCTAGCATTACAACCTATGTATCCACCAGGTCCAAAATATGGCAAGCACTCAATTAACGATCCACAATATGAACCACACAGCAATCTTGCTGGCAAAGGGAAAAATGTCCATCCTCTCTGGACACAGGATAGTTTCTGACTGTCAAAATTTGCGCCTTATTTCCTGACTTCCGGTAGTCACCTGACCCACCAGTTCGGCTAGCTCTGGCTCACCCAGCTGACTTTTTGCCGAATACAATACCTAAGATGCACTGCGAAATAGCGCTGTGACATCCACCCACCACCACCCCCCTCGCCATTAAGAAAGAAAACGTAGTTTTCCAATGGAGGAAGCTTCGCCCGACCCCCGTATGAGTTTGGATGACCATATGCCACTAACAGCATATCCTCCCATGAACAGAGAGTGCTATAGTTCTCCACTACCATTGTCATTACTGCATTCTCCAACCATCCGAAAAAACAATATGGACATACAGTAGGTTACCCAAGGTTCTGGCAGTCATGAAAAATGACGACTGTCCTCCCCTGTCACCCATAACATAGTGTGCTGTACATTAATAGTAACTCTTACATAGGCACACATTACAGTTGATATTCTCATAGCACAAACAGTCATTTATCACAAGGTTTAGACATATACCAAATTGCCTTTATGGCGCTATAATCCATGAAATTCATAAGCATAGCATAGCTTAGCATAAACATGATCTTTAAAGTACATAAGTTTATTATCACCCACCGAACGCTCCTGTCCTTACCACAACATTATAACCTGGACAGAGCATCTGCTACTCATTTAATTAGTGTAACATAACTGGTGAGTGGATCAGACTCTACAGTTCAGTTGGCGTTCACCAAAACATCCAAACTGACCGCGAAACCTGATACCTATCCCTTGCTATTGCTGGACTATCAGCAGGTGGTTATGAAGCAACGACATGTGCTTTCACCTGATTGCATCACATGCACCCCATTTATTCACGAATCTAACTCGTGCTATCTTTGTACTGTCTCACAACGACACGACCTCCACGAACTTCACTGGTGTGACCTCATTAAACACTCATCTGAGTGTGCGCCAACTAGCACTCAGGGGGACATTATGAACCCACACCGCACGGTCGCTTGCTATCAGGACATCAGACGAACCTTCATGGTTTCTCTCCCTGCGCCTTGGCACAGGACTCTGAGAACCATTGGATGCCTGCCGCGAACCCCGTCCCAGATGTATCTTCTTCTCAGGTGGTGATACCTCAACCACCTGATCGTCCAGCTCGGGACTTCAGTGTTGCTGAGTGACTGCTCCAGCCCCTTCCATGGCATTATGCACTCCCCATACATTGCTGGCGATCAAATCGGTGACTGGGTTCTTGAGGACAAACGCGTTCACTCTACCTGACAGGAACGGGGTGTCCACATTAATACATGCCTGGGGGTAAAACTTGACTTTGCCCCCAAACATGGTACACTTTACAGTTTTCCCTGTGAGGTAGGACTCGTCAATGCATGAACGGTGCATCCCAACTGTGGCACATCCAGTGTCCCTCAACACCAAGACTGGCTTCTTCTCCACTACCCCTTTGTGGAGTGCCACCTTGCCAGTCTCTTGGACTGCCAACAGACATGGTACCGCAAGTCTGCAGTGTAACACTATATTCTCGATCGAATGGAATAGAGGTTGACACCCCACACAGTCCTCGCTATTGACAGTGTCCAACACAAACGCGGAATTCACATGTTCAATTGGGGTAGTGCACACGTCAGCATAATGACCCCTGCCATTACAATTGGAACATCTGAGTTCCTTTTTGGCTCCTCACGTGGACTATTGCTGGGACTGCTAACTGGTGAAGACCACTCATCGGAGTCGAATGATCAGCTATCAGCAGACCCACTCCTCCGCTTGAATGTTTTGTTTTATAGTAAACCCGATCTTTGTCACGAGACTCCTCAAAGTGCACTGCTTACGCATTTGGCGCTCTTCTCCGTCACTAACGCTTCTCCACTGTCGGTTGTGCCTGTAAATGTATGCTTTTATACTACTTATAATGTTGCATAACCATTAAATTAATAATTTAAGTATGTTGGAGAATGTCTGGATAACTAGCAATAAAAGATGAGTCAGGAAGGGAAAAATGCAAGACGGGCCTATATGCACAATTCTCATCTATTAGTCAATACTCTTTACCTCCATGAGGAGCATAGGTCATAAAACTGGATCTCGTATAGTGGAGGCATCAACAATTCACTCTCTGTGGCAGTATCTGCTTGGGACTCAAAGCCGCTCACCTCTGGGAACATTTTCCACATACGTTGTCAACACACAAAGTCCCTGGTCATTCAACAGCAGATTTCCAATATTTCATGAGTTCTTATTATATGCCACCATAATCTGATTATGTTTGAAATGATTTCTAATTTACTGTATGAATGGTTTAGTTTGTTTGTTTGTTTTTTTGTTCTTTTTATTTTATTTTTTAGCATACTTAAATTTGATTATGACTGGATATTACAAATGTATGTTATTATTTTACCTTGATAATGTTGTATGCTTAAATAATGCTCAAAATACATGTGCGATTGAAAGGATACCTAATGCAAGATGACAGAGAGAGAAAGGGCAGAATGTAAGATGGGCCCTCATGCCTAATTCTTAACTCTTTGAAAATAAAGTTTGTTTGTTTGTTCATTCATTCAATCACTTTCCTCAGACACCTCATTTCTGAGGTTTGGAGCTGGCTTTTGTGGGTTGTAGTCATTGCTCATGATTTGCACCCCTATGTCAAGACTGGAATATAAGTGGAGCAGTATACAGCCATTTTTGTCTTCTAGCTAACTCCTCTTTTGCTAAGGAATCATCAATTTATGGCCTGGAAAAGTCTTCCAGCTGCTGTTCTTTGGGTAGCTAATGCTTCTTTGATGCCTCCCTTCCAGTCTATAACAGCTCCGAGATAATTAAAGTGGTTCAACTGCTCCAGGCAGGACCTGTTCTCCCAGCTTAATCTGATGCCTTCTTTCCTCTCATGATATTACTATGGTTTTTGTTTTGGAGCTGCTGAAGACCATCCCATTCCTTCCAGACTTGCAGGTTGGATTGAAGATATTCATTCATAACCCTCCACTCCCAAAAGAGCATAGGCCTTCAACAAACACATGCCAAGTCCTCCTGTCACGTGCCATCATCTCAAATTCTTTCCATGTTTTCCTCATCATTTTCACCTCTGTTTCCAGCTCTCTTCTCCATGTGCATCTTGGTCTACCTCTGTCTCTCTTGTCCTGGGGGTTTCAGAACAAGGACTGCCTTGTAATGCTATCAACAGGTTTCCTCAGTGTGAGTCCTATCCATCGCCATCATCTTCTCATCTCTTGTTCCACTGGCACTTGTCTAGTTCTTGTCATCAGTTCCACTTTGGTAACCTTGTCATACCATTTTAATCCCTCTATTCTTACGCAAGCACCCATTTATGAAAGTCTGTAGCTTTTTGGTTGTTGTCTTTGTTGTTCTCCGTGTCTCAGAGCCATTTAATAGGACTGACTTCACATTTGAGTTGAAGGTTTGTCGTAAAAATTTTGAATCTGGATGGCACCACGCTCAAATTCCCCGCTCAAAAACTAGCTTTAATATTTGAATCTAAAAATAATTATAGTATTTGAACGTATTCTAAGACCCCAGTCAAATTTACCGCCCAAAATTTATCTAGTGTATTTGAATTTTTCTAAGAACCAAGTCAAAAGTTACCGCCCACACAAAAATTATCTAAGAGCCTAGTAAAAATTTAACAACCAGAGTGCTTCTTTTTTTTTTTTTGGTAAGGATAAAGAAACCTTTTAACTTGGTAACAATGCCTATTTTGTGTTTTTGACCGAACGAAGATATTTTATATCTTAACAACTAAAGATAGTTAAACAGTAGGAAATGTCTCAAATTATAGTGCTGATATTGCTTAACACATAAGCATAAATATTCACGCATGATAAAATTTTATTGTAGTAGAAACATTTATTTTAGTGATATTTTCACATCAGGGTAATGCCAAATTTAATTACTTAAAAATTACCCAGATTGAAATGCAAAGAAATAACTAAGAAATATCCATATAGAACGATAGAGAATAATTGGCCGTTTAATTATCACTTTTGATAATTAAAATCGGTCCACTAATAACTATAATATAAAAGATTTAAAATTAGTCAGATTATACAAACACGCTTAGAACCGCATAATCTCAAGTCTCAAAAATTAACTTTTTGACTATTCCTCTGATGGGGCGGATGTGGTTCTTTCTATAAATAGTAACAAAGTGGTTTTAAAAACCTTTGATATGTTTTTAAAAACATTAAAAACCTTTGACATAAACCCTGATACATGGGAAGCTGCTGCGCGAGACCGACCTGCCTGGTGCACATCTCTTCGTAAAGGTGCAGCGGCATGTGAATCTTTCAGAAGAGAAGCAGCGGAACAGCGGAGAGAAGCTAGAAAAGACCGTATAATAAAACCTTCTTGTGATGCAAACATTCCCTGCCCACACTGTCCGAGATCCTTCCAGGCCCGCATCGGGCTCATCAGTCACCTTCGTACTCACAGACTATCCTAACAATCCTAATAATTGGATGAAGAGAGTGGTCTTCATCACCCGTGATGGACGAACAACAACAAAGTGGTACTACTGGGGCCATTCTATTCAAAAATTCACGCCGAGCTGACAGCAGTGGAAGGACAGAAAGATCAAAGTTTTGACTTCTGTTCTGTAAGCAGTTTTAAGATCTCTTAGAAGGCCAGTTCAGCTTGAGTGTGAGAATATATTTACTTGAGGGTAAGAAAGATAAATTTATTACTTATTTTGTTAATAATTAACTTGTGAGTAAACAGCTTGTTTGTTCGAGTGCTATTCGAAAGTGAAACTGCCGGCGGGATGTGTTGTGTCACATTGACCTAAGTAGGAATGTGTGTGCAGGCTTGTTCGAAATGAAAAAAATGTGTATAGTGTTTGCAAATATGGCACAAATTACGACAGTAAGTGTTAGTAGCGATTTAAATTAGTATTTCTTCTGGAGTGATACACTGTTCAAAGATCATGTGAGAAACATACAGGAAAAGTTAGAATGAAGTAATCAATAGGTCACATGCTGTTTGGTACTTAACCTGATATGGAAGCCAAGCATGGATGAGGGACACTAACATTGAATCAACACAGAGAAAGAATGATTACATGAAACTGACTGTAGGCAAAGAAATTATAGGTCTTGTGCAACTTGTTAACACAATCACTGATGGAAGGGTAAGACTTGATGTTGTTTGTGGGTGAGTGAAGTGAGGCAGACTTCTACATGGAATGTGGTTATCTTTTTATTCCAGGTTATATCACGAAATTACCTTGTGGCTGTATTCACCAGAGAGGAAGTGTGTGAGTGATGCGAGCTCTGCATACAAATGGAGCCAGACCCTATCTTCTCAGGCAGGAGCTACTAAAGTTGTGGTCCTGCAGTGTTATATGAATAGCAGAAACCATTTTTGAAGATAAGTCCTTTATAAAGGCCAGTGTCAGAACATCCAATCATTTACCCAAGAGAAATAAAACTAGAATTCAAACCCTTCAATGATGACTAGATAAGACTATCAAAATATTCAAGAAACCCTTCAGTATAGTAATAGCAGACGTTATCACTCATAGGAACAGAAAGTGTACGTGTAATTAATTCAGTGAACACTCCACACCAATGGAACAGTTTTTTTTCAATATATTTATTTTAAAGTGTAAATAATTTTTTATTGCTTTGAGTATTCCTGACCTGAAAAGATTGAGATTCATGATAATTAAATTGTATATAAAAATGTCATACAGTCTTGCTTAATAATTTTATTAAAGTTAAAGTTCTGTTTTGAAATTAATAACTGTTATAATAACTAAATTACCCTAGACAATTTGTCAAATAACTCATTAATCTTTGTGGGATCTCAAGAGGTAGCAGTTTGGGGCTCAGAGTACATCATCATCATTTTCTCAGAGAACTTACATAGCTTGACCCACTTGGATGTCTATACACTCTTGCTCTTTTCAGAGAAAGGGGTATTGCTTATAAGACCAGTCTCTTAGCTGGCACTATCCTGGTATCATCTGATACATCTATTTGTCCAGGATATCTCATATTTTAGTAACATCAAAACCTCTTATGACAAGGTTCTTATTTTCGTGTTGGATCTGATTTCTCTTGATTTCCATATATTTCCCAATGCAATGAAAGCTCCTCTTGCTTTTTGTATTCTTAGTTTGATATCACTGTCTGTCCCTCCAACTTTGTCTATATTGCTGCCAAGATATGTGTACGATTCTACATCTTGTACTGATGTTTCTTCAAGTTCAACCCTGTTATCTGTAGTAAAATCTGCGAGAATAATCGCTCATTTCAGTAAGATTTTAGTCATAAAATGATAATAAATAAACCTGCCCTATTGTGTCTGATGGTGATACTCTCACACGCCAGCATAGCGCTGAATTTTGTGCCGTAGACAGGCTTAGAACCGATCCCACCGTTTAAACCTACTCGCTTTCCTTGTGACGTACATTTTTAACATTTTGCCCGACCTGATAGAGACTGCGGCAAGACTTACAATTAACGATCTTGCGGAAGTGTGCCGCCAAACTACTGTCTGAATTAACGTAATATTTTGACTTTAACACGTGTAATAAGTAGTAATCCTTACATTTTTTGGTAGTGTAACACGAGACAATACAAATATTTAACGCCTATTCAAATACCCGCCGCACAAAACCCCGCTTCGCTTGACACGTTGCGCCATACATATATACATGCTGTGGCAAAGCCAACAGAGGCAAACACGCAGACAATTTTATTTCCTCCTCGCGGTAGTATTTCTGACGTCACTAAAACAAGTAGTTATTTGAAAATACATGCTAGCGAGATGAAAAAGGGGGGAAAAGATGGCCGTCTTGTGTAAAATTTTTATCTGACGATTGCCAGTGACAAAATTGAAAATCTAAACCATAATGAAACTTACCATAAAAATTATATGATAGTATAGCTTAGATTCCACTGAGCAAGAATGTGTTTTAAATAATATGGTAGTCCAAGTATTAGCCAAGTTATTGATAAAATACTAAATGTCTACGGACACGCGACCAGACAGACTGTTGTTCCTGCTTGTTTTTTCATAACGTTAGTGGGGACGGCAGCTTAGAAAAGAGGCATTGAGGTAAATTCAAATTCGCTTGGGTAACAAGAGTATAGGAGGAGAGGGGAGCGGTAGGAAAATTGTTACCCAAAACTAAACATCTTTTTGTATTGGCATAACTAAAGCAGACTAGCCAATCGACTACCAGACGCAGAGTTTTGTTTGGAATTATTTTTGTTTTTCAAAAACTGCATTTGAATTCTGGTGGTCGAAAGCTTTCGATTGGCCAGTGCTAATAAATATTAGCAAAAGGCTTTCATTATTCATTGCCAGTTTAACAAAACTTTTCATTCAAATACGCTGAGATCAGCTGTGTTAATTTTAAAATTAAATAAAGAAGTATTCACAGTCTGGACAGTGCAGAAGAAACTGAGGCCACTTCTTTGCAAGTCAGCGTCATTTGTTTATATTTCTTGAAATTTGTGGTAAGAATGCTTTATGAATTATTATGTTTAATCCCACTGCCAAAGTTAGATACTGCTATCGGGAAAAGTGAAGGACGTGCCGGGAGCAGACATGGTTGAGTCCTCACATTGAACTGTATCTAACTGATGTATGTTGTCATGATTGTGTTTTAATAATTATTGCATTAGAATATGTTAGTAAGCCTCTGTGTTCCATGAACACTGTTTAACATGCCTGAAGCATTTATTTTAAAAAAGAAAAGAAGAGAAAATCATACCAAAGGAAATGTGGTTACTCCACATTATTTTATTGAGGAAAACTATGTAAACGTACAGTGGCGTATCTGCCATAGGGACCTGAGGTGTGGCCACAGCAAAGTACGAGTCATGTAAAATTAGGGGCGAGTGCACCTGTAATGCACGCGAGGCTGACCCCATATCACCATAGGAAAATAATAAATATAATAAGTGATCAGATATAAATGGCAAGGTTGTCCTTTTGTTGCAGAAGTTTTATTTCCTGTTGCCAGCCGGTAACAGGAAACCTGTGTGAGAATAAAGCCATCAAGTCTCCGACCATTCGTTTATGCTGTCAAAAGATAATGGGAGGAGCTTGGGCAATTTGAGAGATCAAGATTTTCTGCAACTTCATACTGTATTATCATTCTATACTGTTCAAAAAAAGAAACGCAACATTATTGCAGTGGTAAAGGACACCAAATTTCAAACTTGTACCAAAAGTTTATTTTACGGAATTAATGTTTCAATCTTGGCATGAAGAAACTTTCAGACTTTAACAATGAAATGATGTTCATTAAATTTGGTTTGGACTTTTATTCTTTGCGACTGAGGCCTCCGTTTCAGTAAGGTGTATGTCCTCCTCTGGCCTCTATCAGAGAACGACATCTCCTAAACATGGATCCAATTAGCCGTTGGATCTGTTGTTGTGGGATGGCTGCCCACTCTTCCCGCAGTGCAAGAGACAACTGTCGGAGATTGGCTGGAGCCACGTCTCGCTGGCGGAGTCGTCTGTCGAGTTCATCCCATAAGTGTTCTATGGGGTTCATGTCTGATGACATGGCTGGCCACGAAATGGTCTGGACGTTGTTGTCAGCAAGGAAATGGGTGGTGAGTTGTGCCACATGAGGTCGAGCGTTATCCTGCTGAAAAATCGACCCTCGTGCAGCCAGAAGTGGAAGGACGTGAGGACAAAGAATTTCAGCGACGTATCGTTGGGCAATCAGGCGTCCTTCAATTTGCACCAGGTCACTTCTTCCCATGAAGTTGATCGCCCCCCACCTTAGTACACCTCCACCACCATGTGGAGGAGCCTCATCAACGCTGTTCTGGGCGTACGCTCATGGACTCTGCAGTAAACTCTTCTCCGTCTATTGTGTCGCTGGAGCACAAAAAATGATTCATCACTAAACCAACCCGTCTGTCGTAAAATTAACAGTGATACAACGTTAAAATATCTCCAAAGGATAAAATGTAGGGATAAAAAGAATGCGTAAGTTACTAGAAGGCATGATCGCCCACGCCGCGGGTCATCACCCGCCATGGAAATTAAATTGCTGAAACGGTTACCATTTGAACGGGATGAGAACGGCGGATCAAAGGAAAAAATATATGACTGAAAAATTGCGTGAGACTAGCAAGGCTAAGGAGACGCAATTGGGGGGGGGGAACGGCAAGTAGAGACGGACGGACTAACAGATAAAAATCCATACTTGACTGAAGCATGACTGAAATGACTTTAGTGTAGGAAATTTGAATTTGAAAAAAACACAAGGCATTGATTGGCCACAGACAATCATATTATCAGCGCTCAGACGCGCTTTTTTGCCATTCCTCAATAGTTGTCCAGTGATAGACACAGTAAATTTTAAGTGTGGTGATTTCCAATGAAGTAAATTGAAATAAGTTCAGGGACGCCATACTATAGCCAGCAGCTCAGCTGAGTTTTGCTAGCATTTCTGTGTTCTTTATTCATAATCTGGTAAGATTGAAATTATTTCTTTGTATATTTTAAATATTGTTTAATGTTTCGAGTGATTTGATACTGCCATATCGAAATCTAGCCTTACAACAAGTAAGGATTTGCTCTAGACCCCCCACCCTAGTTCAGGGTCTAGGGACAAACAATATATATATACTCCAGCAAGGATTAGGAAGGACAGATCAAGTGGTGAGATCAGTGGAACATATCACCTATCCTATCCTATGGCAAGAAGCTAATAAACATATTTCGGAATATGTAGTCTGGGAGAACTTATCCTATGTGAAACCAACTTGGTAAGATGTGTTGTATGGTCAGAGAGATCTGACCCTGTCTAAGTGGTGTTATTGTAAATTGTTACGTGTAGAAGTGGCTCCTTAGGTAAGGTTCTGAACCTAAACCAATACTTTATTTCAGAGCTGTGAGTTTTTTATGTTGACACCAAAAGGTGGTGTCAAATGCTGGGTAAATAATTGACAGTGAGGACCCGTGCAGTGTCGCATCTCGGCAGAACAGCCTTGTATTGCCCCCAAGCACGGAGAGGTGGGGCCACCCGATATATTGCCCCCAAGCACGGAGAGGTGGGACCACCAGATTCCAGCACCAGAACTACTCTTTCAAAGTTACGTAAGCAGGCTGGTCTGCTGGATTTACACCAACTTCATAGACATAGCACCCAAAGTGAATTACTACTAAAACATCCCATTTCCTTCCATCATTAATGGACAATGTTTGGTAGGCTTAGACAGGGAGGGATGAAGCCACCCCAACAGCACATCTATTCATCGTTCTCCCAGGGAAAATAAAATTATGAACTGTAGAAATATTAACTAATCGTGAAAATTGTATACGTACACACCTTTTATTTATCATGCCATTTATTCATGCCATTCACTCATAAATTCCAAAATCTTTCATATGTTCTGGCCAAAATAAAACCTTGGTTCAGAACAAATAAATTTAAAAAAGATTTACTTTCTAAAATTTCACCAGCTGATTTTAGTTCATTGTGTTCTAAATTTTATTGATAATATTATATTATTTAATATCTGTGTGTGGGTGTTTGTATATGTCAATACAACACATTACATTCAGTACCCTAGATTTTAACGTAGCCACATTCATTAAAAAAAAAGATAGGTGTGAGGTCGTAGTGGTAGCAAGAAAGGCCTTCTGAAAATTCACAGCTACATTTTATCTCAGGAGCCTTCACAGCTGACCTCATACATCACACTTAGTAATATCACCATCATACAATACCATCAAAACCACTACACCGTCTCCAGTCATCCCCAACGGTCCATTGACGATGCTGGTTCGCCCACTGCAGTCGGTTCTAGCGATGCCGGTTCGTAAGAACAGGACCTCTGTAGGGTCTTCTAGCCCAAAGACCAGAGTCGTGCAGCCGGTTCTTGACCGTTTGATCTGAAATTCGACGAGCTGCTGACATTGACTGGACTGTGGAGGACGCAGATGCAAGTCGATTCCTGAGGTGACGCAGCCGTATGAAGCGGTCTTCGGCAGGAGTTGTGACTCTGGGTCTTTCACTGCGCGGCCGGTCTGCCACTGAGCCAGTTTCTTGAAATCGCCTCCAAAGGCGACTAATGGTGCTTCTAACCACATTAAATTGTGACTTTGTGACTGTCCAGTCTGTAAACGTCCAATGATGATGAGTCGTTCTGTAGTGAGATGAGCCATACTTGCGCATCGAATTTTCAACTGAATTTATTCGAGGAGTGTCAATCTTTTATAGGCATTCAATAATATGTCAGAGAGTTTTATGTTCAGTAAGTTTCACGGGATTCTCATGAACCTGTCACGAGTTATTGTCAAAAATGTTGTTTTGACCTTGACCTCTTTCATGACCTCACAAATCATGAGGTGAGTACAATTCAGGTAACCACGAGAAGTTAATGACCAGGTGGACACAGTCGATAAAATCAAACGTTGCTACATTATCATTACCTGCATTTATTCCCAATTTTTTTTCTCTTTTTCCCTGTGTATTTTCAGACCCAATTGCTGTGACCTCTCATCGAATGTGTTTTCAACTTAGGGGCTGCTCAACAGTTAGACCTAGAGTTTTATGTTCATTTACGTTTTCAATTAGTGATGTTTTGAATGTACAGCTGAAGTGTAGTTTTCCTGCGATTTTGTAGTTTTTTTGTCTGGTTGATATTAACATACATTTCATTTTACTAATATTTATATGCAGTGTTTGATTCTCGTTTGCTCTACTTAATTAGATTATGTGTATCATTTTGTAAAGATAGTTCTAGTGAGGTGCAACTTTTGTCACTAGTATAAACAGTAGTGTCATTGGCAAACCGGTCACAGGATGAGTGATGTGCAGAGGAAAATTATTAAATACGGTAAAGAGAAGTGGACCGAGAATAGGAACCCTGAGGAAACACAGTTATCAACAACGGTTGGGTTGGACAAGGAATTATCTTGTAAGACACCACTTGTTGTCTGTCTGACAGAAATGATTTAATTAACTTCATCCAGCTTAAGATTTACTTTCATTGTTTCTAATTTTCTGATTAAAATTGTGTGATCTATGCATATCAAACGATTGGAAAATCTGCTGAAGTAACGAGAAGAGATATGGTCCACAAACATATGATATGGCAGGGCATCAAAACCCAGCCACTACAGAGTCAAATAGAAACAGTCCCAACTACGATGTTATGGCCATGTCTGCAGAATTGGAAGATGATCGGCTACCACAAGTATGGGACACTAGACAGCCAGGGATCCAGACCTTCAAGATGATGCAGAGTCTACTGTGAGGACAACATTAGAAAATCTCTGACGGACCGAGGCCTAGATTGGAATGAGGCTAGAAGGGAAGACATTTGATAGGATAAAATGGCGCTCCCTCCTCCAAACCTCTACGCCTCAAGGTAGAAGAGGGATGACTAAGAAAGTAAGTGGTGTGGATTTAGTTATTGTGGCATATTAGAGTTTAGTATATGTTTAACAGCTATTTTTAATATTTCTTCATGAGATTATCTGCAGATTCATCAACATTTTCATGAACTATATAAATTATAGATATTTCCTCCATTTCATTTTGGAAAGCTATTCAATTTATTTTATGATAGTGAAATATTGGTTTCTCGTGTATCTTGTTTGGCTTGTAAGTGTCATTTATTAACATTTCAATGGGCAGATGATCCGAGTTTGGATCCTCAATAATTTCCCATTTTATATTGGCAAGATTGGGTGTTACTATGCTTATATCAATTGCTGTGTCTTGTTGATTTACACACAGATTAATTCTTGTTATTAAACCATCATTTAGTATTTTAGATTATTTACAGGCATGCAATTCACCCATAACTGTGGAACAGATGTTGAGAATGGACAGACCTAGAGAATTGCACAATACAGTAAAACAGTATATAACAAGAACTAAAATTAATATATCAGGATCAATAATGGTGTGAGGATAAGGAGTGCTCATGTGGATGATGGCAGATATTTGGAAGGTTGGGTGTTATCAGACACTTCCCGGGCTTACTCACCCCTTTTCCCCTTGCTAACAGGGCAGTTTTGAGACTTTATCATTTTTTTTTTAAAGGGCACACACAAACACACATTGACATAGTTTTAAAGTTTTGATTTCCTATATTTGGATTGAGTGGAGGGGGAATAAAACAGTATAATTAATATATTTTGATATCAGAAATCAGACTTTATTATCTTGAATTTACTACATTATATATTTTAATTATAACCCACCAAAGGTTGAATGAGATGCTTTGTGTTTAACAATAAAAATCTAAACCTAACCTTTTTTACAGCATCTGATAATTCTTTTTTAAGGATTACCCACTTTTCTTCATTTTAACCACAATCACACTTATCCAGAAATTGCATCAATCACCACTGCAAAAAATAAGGAAAAATAATAATAGGCCTAGCCTAAATATTTTTCCACTTTTACTATTTTAATTAGGTCTACTGACCTTCTACTCAATAAAAGTCTTTTTTTTTTTTCAATGGGTCTTAGGGGCCTGTTGAATTTAGAAATATTATCTTCTCAAGCACGCTTCTTCATTTCAACCTGGGTTTGAGTTAGGCCTAGTGCTTGAGTTTTCTGTTTAACAACCACTCAAAACAGTGGTTGGGTTAAAGATAACGTTTTCTTTCTAATGTTTTTAAGGCAATGTTTTTTTGTTTTAATTACCAAGGCGGCACGCAAATGTAGGCCTTTCGATATCCACTTGGCCAACATGGCGGACTTTGTCTACATTTCTTAAACTACCTTACCTTAGAATCTTGTTCCTGTTTTATTAGTGTCGTATCTTCACATTTCTCCATCTTCGTACAGCTCTGGGACACAGTTCTAGAGTTACCGAGTTCGAAACCAGACAGCGTCACTCCTAAGTCTATCCTGCTGTAAATTGGTAGCCCAGTCTTGGCCGTTTAGCCAAAGTTGACAGAGGCACCGCAGAAATGCCTTTTAAAAAAATGAAATTGTCCCTTTTCTTGGCGAGGTGCGTCCCGTTTAACATAGACACTGAATCCGTTGGTTATACTAGGGCGCATGTTCAAACATAAAAGATCTTACGGTCTGGGTATAATAGAGAGGTATAACACAGAAGAAGTGAACATTTTTGACTAAAGTCACCAGTGTTACCAATTTTGAAAAAAATATAGATGGTACCAAGGTTCCCACTCAAGTTCTAGAGATAAACCCAGATTTTCTTCTTAAAAAAACCCTGAAATACCCAGATTATTTTATGCCTCAAATACACGGGATAGACGATGCTTACACAATCTTTTAGTGCCACTTTAGCACAAATAAGCTGTGTGCTACCAATTTTTATTTATTTCTTCATTTTTATTTTATATTTTATTACCAAAAATTCACAATTATATAAAAATGATTTTATTAACACCCCAATATATGAACTCTTGAAAATGAGATATTTTAACAGTAGTTACATTAACAAAATATTCCTCAAATCAAATATAAAATGTTAGTTGTAACTGGTTTTTGTTGAAAATTGTCACTTGTCAGCGACTCAGCATCCATGTCAACAACTTCGCCTTCGTCAAGATCATATGCATGAGTTGACAACGTGGAATCTTGATTGTAAAGGGAAAAAAAGGATCCCGTTACGCGCCCATTGAGGCATATTGGGAATATGGTGTTAGGTCCATATTTTCTTGACCATCGGCACACTAGGGGTGATGTGGTCAGCGTCACGCCGGCTGCCTTAACCTTCCCAGAGTTGCTCTGGTACCCATTTGGGGCTGGGTCGACCCAAGAGCCATTTGCAGCCTTAAAAAATCCCACATCACCTCGGGATCGAACCATAGACCACTGAGATAGGAAGCCAGTGCACTAACCACTATGCTACCACGGCTTGATTGTGGATGTTGATATTTACTGTCGTGTGTAGTAAATATTGTAAGATATAATGAGACGTGGCTGGCTGTCATACATACTCACGTTAAGAAGCATAATCACGAAGCTTGAACACAAGATACAAGGATCGACATGTTTAATTCGCCATCTTAAAAACAGGAAGTCGGAAGAAGGAAGTAGAAGTATAAGGGCAAGTAACTCTAGTAGGAAACAAGATAACCATGGAGATGACCCCATCAACAGTGGAGTTCCAAAATCTTTGCATATCTCTGCCAACAACGTCCTTCACGCACATCTTCAATCACGCTTTTAGTAGGATTAAACTTATGATAAACTCCATCTTTGGCAACTGCTTCCTTGGCTAGCATTCGATTGGAAACTGTTTCACACAAAAGCTTGTTGGTTTGTTTAGTTTCAATTAATTTAACACTCCAAAATACTTTTTCGACGCATTCTGAGGAATGAGGTAGTGCTATAAGCGTGCACATGAGGTCAGCCAAAACACCAAATTTCTTCTGGTTATTAGCATCAGTTACTTGCTGCAGTCCCAGCCAGAATGAGGGCGGATCCTCATCCACCAGATGTCCAAGATCATTTCGGTACGATGCCAGTTCTCGCCATTGATCAGACAGATGATCAAGGCTCTCTTCTGAAACAATTGTTGGGAACTGCGCTGCTAATGGAATGACAGAAGGTTTGTTGGTCTCTAGAGCTTGCTTTGGATCCAACAGCTGCATTTGCACCAGAACACTGTTTTGTCCAAGTGAGCAATGCCGCACTGCATCACATAGGCAGCCTTGGTGCGCTTCAGTGTGACATTTTTTGAGCAATTGTGCAGTCTGGAAACATCTGCTTGCAACATACAATCAAATGATCAGCTTGCAAAAACGGAGTATTATGTTCTGCCACGAAAGCCGACAACAGTATCTCCGTTTTAGCAATTTTGTCTCGGAAACAGGGCTCTTTTGGTTTGATGAAAAACTTGCTAATGTTCAGAGTTTTGCTTTTGGCTTCGAAGTTTTTCATGTGCTTCTGTGTGCTTTTATGTGTCAATAAAGCATTTTTGTTGGCATTAGTTAATGTACAGGACCAGTCCGTACAAATCGCTGCACATTGATTGCCAGAGTCCGGCTTTATCCAATGCTTCAGTTCACTGTCTGTTAGCCATTCCTCACAAAAAGCCTGCTGATACCATGGCTTCACTTTTTTACGCGGTGGCGTGTGTGTTGCCATGCAGCTACAACTACCTAGCGTACCTTCATCATCGCTCATTTTATAATCTTATAATAACAAACCCCCCCCCCCCCCCCCCCCCCAAAAAAAAAACAATATTTTGTTTTTAATTAATAAAGAAAAATATCCCGTTCAACCTCTGATGGGTTATAATTAGGATATATATTGTTTTCAATTCCACATAATATGAACAACTGCCGATATGAGAAAGTGGCATGTCATTTGTCAGATCATCGTAAATAGGGACAATCCCAATTATGCATACGTTAAATAAATTTTAAAAAATAAATAAATAAATAAATAAAACAAAATCATCAAGACTGAACAAGAATAATATTAAAGTGGAGGGGTGTAAAGGCCTGGTGGTTTCAGTTATATAACTGACTTAAACAGATATTTAATTGACTTTCATCTGTTAAAAGTCATATGCATTGTAAGAACAGCATCAGACCTTCACATTTCCAGCCACTATATATTAACATTTGTTCGTGTTAAATATTATTTGACTATAATATGCAGCTCCCTAGGTCTGTCTATTCTTAACACCTCTTCTATATTTGTAGGTGAAGTTTGATGCTTGCAAATAATCTAATATTGGTATTCTCATTTGTTCATACCTAATGGACAAATATGCTGTTTATCTGCTTAAATCTAAAATTTAAAAAGAATACTTTTACATACACTGTAAATGCCAATTGTCAAATATACCCAGATTAATGCAGATTTGGAAAAAAAAATACCCAGATACCCACACAGAAGCCAAAAAACCCAGGTCTCGTAAAAAATACCCAGCTGTGGCAACACTGGATGGTACCATAACAGAAAACACGTAGATCAGCGTTACCACTCTCAATTTGGAAAAATAAAAATAAAAAAACCTAGATATCGGCTACTTGGACTGTTTTATGAATTAATAGAAATGACACCTAGACGGGGTGAAAAATCTAGATCTATGTGAATACCCCCTAGCAGTGATGACATTTTTTTGAATTTTGGGTTACGTTTATGCTACTTAGGGCAAAAAAACCGAAAGTTGATCTTGGTGGCGTTCTCCAAGATCCACCGACGGACCCAGGAATTATTCAATAGAGGGGCGATATATCAGAATGATAAGGCTCCGCCTGCTTCTTATTTACACATATTTTCAGACAATTAAAATAAAAAAAAGCAAAATTTGAAAAGAAAATATGTGACAACTTGATAGTTTTATTATACAGTAACTCACAAATATTCATTTTTATCAAAGAAATATATAACTATAACCTAATTACACAAAACTTGGAGAGGAGATGGGCACCGCCAAGCAAACCTCTTGCCCACTGAAATGCTATGATGGAAAGTCAACTCAGTAATAATTTGCCGGATCGGCCGATGCCCGGATTAACAACGACCGCGCTCTCATTGCCCCTTGAGAGTGATAAGTCAGCGAATGGGGTAAAAACACCTGTTTTGAAACTTCCAAGAGAAAGTTTTGTTGTTGGAACTTGGAATGTACGCACGCTATATGCGTGTGGAAAAGTCAAAGAACTAACACATGAACTTGTTAGATACTCGTGGGACATCCTGGGCCTAGCAGAAGTCAGATGGACAGGATTAGGTGAATCAATAACGGATGATGGTCACAAAATTTGGTTTAGTGGAGATGAGTCTAAACATCAGCATGGAGTAGGTTTTATCGTACATAAAGATAGATTGAACTCTGTCATCAGCTGCACCCCAATAAATAGCAGGCTTATCACCATTCGTATTGCAGCACATCCAAAGAACATCTCCATCATACAGGTATATGCCCCCACTACTGACTATGAGGATGAGGCAATTGATACATTTTATGACAATCTGGATGAAGCAATTAAGAAAATTCCAAAGAAAGATCTTCTCATCGTGTTAGGTGATTGGAATGCTAAAATAGGGCCAGATGCATACGGTCACTGGGCTGGTACAGTGGGGAGATTTGGGACAGGTGAAACTAACGATCGAGGACTAAGGCTACTAGAATTTGCCAACAACTATAAACTAACCATTGCAAATACACTATTTCCTCATAAGTTATCAAGAAGAATAACGTGGCATGCCCCAAAAACTGAGATACATGGCCAAATTTATTTTATTCTTGTATCCAAAAGATTCAAGTCCAGTATTAATAAAGCCAAGACTAGGACTTTTCCTGGCGCCGACATTGGTAGTGATCACGACATGGTATTGATGACGCTCAAGCTTAAACTTAAAAAGAACTATAATCAAAACAGATGTTCTCAGTTAAGATTCAATTTAGACAAACTGAAAGATCCAGAAATCGCGGGAATCTTTGAGGCAACTGTTGGAGGAAAATTCGCAGCTCTCAACTTTTTGGAGGATGATATCAACTCAATCACAGAGAACATGAAAGACGTGCTCATTGAATCAGCAACAGAAATACTTGGTAAAAGAAAGAAAATAAACAAACCATGGGTTACAGATGACATTCTGAAGTTATGTGATACACGGCGGGAAATGAAAAAGGTTAAGAAAGAGGTTCCTGAAGCAGCATGGCAATACAGTATGGTGAATAAAAATATTAGGAAGAAAATGAAACAGGCCAAAGAAAAATGGGTAGCTGATCAATGTGAGTCCATTAATACGGGGCTAATAAAATATCTATTCTCTTGTATGGGTGTGAGAGCTGGACACTCACTGCAGATACGGAGCGAAGGATTCAGGCTTTCGAGCATAAATGTTATAGAAGAATTTTGCGCATTTGCTATAAAGAGCACAAAACAAATGTCTATGTTAGAGAGAAGATAAACACCTATGCAGGCCACCAAGAACCACTTTTGTCAACAGTGAAACGTCGAAAGCTTGCCTGGTTTGGGCATGTAACTCGTCATGACTCCCTTTCGAAAACGATCCTTCAGGGAACAGTCGAAGGTAAACGGAGAAGAGGAAGGCAGAGAAAATCCTGGGCTGATAACATCAAAGAATGGGCAGGACACGGTTTTTCCACACTTGTACGCATTGCTGAGGATAGAGAGCAGTGGAGGACCCTGTCTGCTGATGCTTCCACCATGGCACCCCTACGACCCATGACGGGTTACGGGCTGAGATGATGATGAATAAAAGGTAACAGCAAGGCAGCTTTTGACACATTAAGAAAACTATCAAAACCCCAACAGCCCAGGGTAACTGTCATAGAAGATAGCAATGGGGCTCTGCTCAATGAAAAAACAGCTGTAATGAGAAGATGGACAGAATATTGTAAAGAATTATATAACTGTAAACTTGACACTGACTTAGGCATATTAAACAACATTAAGTGCGAAAACAGGGAACTCGGAAATGCAGCAATATTACGGGAAGAAGTGGAAGAGGCTATATGTTCGATGAAAGGAGGGAAGTCACCGGGTGTGGATAATATCCCAGCAGAGCTCTTGAAATATGGAGGACCAGATATAGTAAAAATCATGACAACAATTTGCCAGAAGATATGGAGTACAAAAAAATGGCCAAAAGAATGGACGCAGTCATTAGTAATACCGCTTCCAAAGAAAGGAAATCTAAAAATGTGCAAGAACTACAGAACCATTAGCCTTATTAGTCATCCAAGTAAGGTGATGTTAAGGATACTTTTGAACAGAATAAAACAGAAATCAGAAGAAATCTTGTCAGAGGAACAGGCTGGCTTTAGACCAAAAAGAAGTACCTCAGAACAAAACTTCAATATTAGATTACTTATCGAAAAACATCTCCAACATCAACACGATTTATACCATAACTTCATCGATTTCACAAAAGCCTTCGATCGAGTCTGGCATGAAGGCTTATGGCAAGTAATGAGAAAATTCAATTTTGATACCAACATCATAGATATCATTGAAGCACTATACAAGGACGCAAGCAGTGCTGTTTTTGCAAGCAACGACATTGGAGAATTTTTCAAAACAACTGTAGGAGTTCGGCAGGGATGTATCCTGTCCCCAGTGCTCTTTAATATTTATCTAGAACATATTATGCAGGAGGCTCTCTACGATTATAAATCAACCATATTGATTGGAGGCCGACCTCTGTGCAACCTACGTTTTGCTGATGATATTGATCTGATAGCTGGATCAGAATCAGAACTTCAAGACCTTACCTCTAGACTGGAGAAAGTAACAAGAACGTATGGGATGGAAATTAATATAGAAAAAAGCAAGATATTGGTGAATAGCCATAAGAAACATGTTCCGACCAACATTACGTTAAATGGGCAAACGTTAGAAGAAGTTAACACCTTTAAATATCTCGGGTCCACTACATGCAGTGATGGAAGATCAATTAAAGAAATCAAGACAAGACTTGAGATGGCCTCAGCTGCCATGACAAGGTTGAATGTGATCTGGAAAAGTAACATCAGTTTTCCTGTGAAGATCAAATTATACAAATCACTTGTATTATCTATTCTCTTGTATGGGTGTGAGAGCTGGACACTCACTGCAGATACGGAGCGAAGGATTCAGGCTTTCGAGCATAAATGTTATAGAAGAATTTTGCGCATTTGCTATAAAGAGCACAAAACAAATGTCTATGTTAGAGAGAAGATAAACACCTATGCAGGCCACCAAGAACCACTTTTGTCAACAGTGAAACGTCGAAAGCTTGCCTGGTTTGGGCATGTAACTCGTCATGACTCCCTTTCGAAAACGATCCTTCAGGGAACAGTCGAAGGTAAACGGAGAAGAGGAAGGCAGAGAAAATCCTGGGCTGATAACATCAAAGAATGGGCAGGACACGGTTTTTCCACACTTGTACGCATTGCTGAGGATAGAGAGCAGTGGAGGACCCTGTCTGCTGATGCTTCCACCATGGCACCCCTACGACCCATGACCGGTTACGGGCTGAGATGATGAATTACACAAAATTAAGGTACAATAACATGGAGACAACATTTGATAACAATTCATACGTATTTTGCATTATAGCATAACTATTTGTTTTTGGACTGACCTCCTGATTCAGAAACCATCCACCTCTTGTCACAAAGTCCTCCGTTTTTGCGGCTCACGTGAAGTCCGTTTGTGTTGCTTTCCTGGCGCCGTCTTTTGTCTCATTGTTGCAAGGATGTTCCTAATATTGTCTTTCATTGTCCCACCATGCAGAATTACTTGCAAACTAATGTTTGCATCCTGTAGGATACTTACCATTGTTCAGTACCAGACATATTTTAATTCGTCCGTCGTCCGACCTAACTATTATTTATATTAAAGTCCCAAAGTGCAGAGGGAAAATACTAGAGCGGTTGATATGAAATAAAGGTTTTCAAAGTCTCAAAGGGAGGTGCCATCGCCCAGTCGCCACCCCCTTAGATGCGCCAATGTGACCTCAATTTATGAAGAAAAATGACACCTAGACGGGACCAAAAACCTAGATCTTGGTGAATCCACCTTATTGTTATTGTTAATCAGAATCGACCTCACTGCACTCAGAGAAAAACCGTAGTTGATCAGTCTCCCTCAGCAAATGTCGAAGAGTGTGAATGCTAATTGTACCTGTAGCACGGTGGTTGATCAAAAGATGGATGCATCCTCTCTTACGTCGATTTCTGCTAGTCCTACGGTTGATGCCAAACTCCAACAGTCTCGGTATTGTTGATTCATCTATTGCGGTGTCATTACCTAGAAGATGATCATTAATTGCCATTAGTATCTCTCCCTTATATATGTCTCGTGTCATCACTTTGGGGGCTCTCGAGGCCAGTCAGTCAGCTCTCTCATTGCCACGTACCCCTGCATGACCAGAACCGTAGATCCACACCAGTTCTTGAAGACTTGAGGATTTTATTGATGTTTTCCATCCCTGCCGCAACCATCCATTCTGAACTTTCCGAAGCAAGGCCTGAGAGTATGACAAAATAACTGCCTTGGTTGGTGGAGTTTCAGACAGCTACCTCGGTGCTGCAGTAACTGCCTCTACCACCATTCTTATGCTTGAGGTTGTTCTCATGTAGGCTCCAATCTGTTCAGCAACGACAATGCCCTTTATTCTCGCAGAGATGCCCAATCCTAATTTCTCACCAAGCTCTACAGACCCATCAGTGTACACAACGGCGTCATCATCCCCAGCATGATCACTTATCAGCTGATTAACCTCCAGCTCTGCTTTTCCATTGCCCCAAGTTCTGCACTCTCTGCCAAGGCTAATATTGTTCTGCTGGTAGTTTATCCAATTCTCCCCTGACTTACTCTATTTTTCCCCTATGGATATATTTTCAACCCTGGTCAACTGACCAATCAGAACCTCTGCCTGTGTCATCCATATCTTACCCCTCTTTATTCTTTTTCATTTGATGTCAGCTACGTTCTCTTGTATGGGTGTCTTTTGTCGGTTGTGTCCCGCATTTAGGCTTTTGCCAGAGCCATCACACGTCTGGGTCTAATCGACAGCAATCAGAGCATGTATCTCATTGTCACGTGATACACGTGTACAGCCAAAAACTAGTCTCATCCCTTCATTTTGAATATGTTCTAGTCGTTAATATTGTGACAATGACAGCGTCAGTATTCTTAGCCCATACTCGATTACTGAAATTACGAGCTGATTATACAAGAGGAATAGTAGTCTCTGTTCCAAGCACGCAACATCCATTGTTTATAAGGATGCCAGTCCTCGCTTGCACTTCAACACCGGCTTTAAAGAAGTCATGGGAAAATATGCGCTAGGAATAATGAATGAAAATGGGGAAATATTCTCAAACTTATGTGCTTCAAATCAACTGGCTATATGAGGAAGCATGTTTCTACATAAGAGAATACACAAGGCAACATGGATATTACCAGATCATAGAACAGAAAATCAGACTGATCATACCTCGTATATGCATAAACAAGTAGTTTAAATTATCATTGCAGGATGTAAAGGTATATAGAGGAGCAGATGTGGCATCAGATCACCACCTTCTGATAGCCAAAGTAAAAAATGAAACTCAAGAGATATGCAACACGCAAAATTATAGACAACAATTTAGTGTAGGACATCTAAGAAATGAAGAAACAAGAGACAAATTTGCGGTCACAATATCCAACAAATTCCAAGTGCTCCTACAGCTGGAAGATGTACAGAATACAGAAGACTATTGGCAGCAAATCAAAACTGTATGGAATGAGACATGTGAAGAAATACTGTGGGAAAGGGAACGACAACAAAAAGCATGGATAACAACAGAAACCATCAATAAGATAAAAGGCAGAAAAACAAGAAATCAGATTTAAACACAAGCAAAACCAGAAGTTACAAAACCAAGGCTCAAGAAGTGTACGCAGAAGTAAAAAAAGAAATAAAAAGAGGTATCAAAAGAGACAAGAGGAAGTGTACTGAGGAGTTGGCAAGAGAGGCAGAAGATGCTGCAGCCAAAGGAAATATGAGAGAACTGTATAGCAGCACAAAGAAGCTAACAGGGAAATATAAGAAAATAAGTTGCCTCATAAAAGACAAGAAGGGAAAACTGCTGAGCAATATACAAGAGCAAATGAAGAGGTGGACAGAATATTTTGAAGACCTTCTCAATAGACCAACTCCACAAAACCCCCCGGACATCCAGCCAGCAGAAGAAGAGCTACAAATTAACGGTGAAAGACCAACGAAGGAAGAAATAAAGAAAGTCATAAAGCTTCTACGAGATGGAAAAGCATCTGGACTTGATGGCATTCCAGCAGAGGCCATCAAAGCAGATATCGACACTGCTACAGAGATTATATATAAATTACTTGGTAAAGTCTGGGAAAAGGAAGAGATACCAGCAGAATGGAAGGAAGGATATCTGGTTAAGTTGCCTAAGAAGGGAAATTTACGAGAGTGCACAAATTATAGAGGAATAATGTTACTATCAGTGCCAGCAAAAGTATTAAACAGGATTATTCTTGAGAGATTAAAAGAGTCCGTAGACAAGAAACTGAGAGATGAACAAGCAGGTTTTCGACAAAACAGATCCTGTACAGACCAGATAGCTACTTTGAGAATAATAGTTGAACAAAGTCTGGAATGGAATTCACCACTATACATCGAATTTGTGGACTACGAAACGGCATTTGACAATGTAGACAGAGAATCACTTTGGATATTGATGAGGCATTATGGAGTTCCTCTAAAGATCATTAATTTAATGAAGAAATTATATGAAGGCATGACATGCAGAGTTCTTCACCAAGGACAGCTTACAGAACCGTTTGGGATAAGAACAGGATTGCGACAGGGATGCCTCTTGTCTCCATTTCATTGTACACATATCTTGGCAGCAATATAGACAAACTTGGAGGGACAGACAGTGATATCAAACTAATAATACTGTAGCGAGATTTGGTACCACTTGCTTTGTTTGTGAAAAAATGTGTAACGCAACACAAACACACACACAGTGCAGGGATAACGCGGCGGATCTTGCTTTGAAGTTTGAAGGTGGCTGGAAAATGTGCACTACGTCTAGCCGAACGACATTGAAGAACGAGGAAATAGCTAATATAGGAAATATGGCCGACTTTAAAAGTTTGCATTAATAGGAAAGTAAATCTAAAACTACAAGAGCAAGCCTGGTTGGAAGAAATTTAAATAATAATAATTCACCAAAGGAGATAGACCATGAATGATATCCAAAAGGATATTATTCAACTGCAAATGGTTTTAAAAATAATTGATAATTTTCATCGTCATCACATCTGCTAAAAGTTAGGTCATAATCTTTATAAAATTATTATAACTACATACCTAAACCTATTTCAATAAAACTTGGCTGGAATGAAAGCCTCATATGGGGGAAATGAAAGGATACCTAGGAAGGAAGGAAAGAGATAAGTGTGTAGTGACAAGAAGAGAAAAAAGTACAGAAAAGGCACAGGTCGCCTCAAACCAAGAGATTAAACGAAATCTTATGGGACTTCAGACGGTGCTTTCTCGTTCGGGAGAGCCGCCCAAACATAAGGAAAGGGCGGCTCGTTGAAAATCACACACACCAAATCCAGAAGCCCGAGTGAGAACCTGGAAGACAGTATCTGCAAGAAAAGTTCTTTTTTTCACGCTGCATGCAGGGCGGCTAGACTTCAACTAATACAGCCTCACCGTGAGCTTATTAATCCTAAGAGGATATGTAAGCTTATTAAAGATATGTGTGACTAATATTAATTTTATTTCAGATTTTATTACGATTTGATTGTATCAGACATAATAAAAAGGGTATAGAGGAAGCCAGTGATGCTAACCAGAAATAACCTCAACCGCCATTGTCAGGAAGCATAACCATTAATTGGTTAGCCAAATATATCATGGCTAGTTCTTGTCTGGAAGCTTACGACATACCAGCAAGTACATAAGTGACTTGGCATCCATAAGTGGAAGGCAAAGGTTATATCTTACCCATGTATCATAACATGGGATTTATTCATGTATTTTGTTATTTCTGCACAGTGGACAGTATCTTATCATGCTATCTCTGTAACATACTACCATGAATCATTCATTTATATACAAACACTGAAGACATGGTCGCCTCATGAACAGCAGTGGGTGGTGAGATTGTTGGAACA
Organism: Oreohelix idahoensis; assembly: GCA_024509875.1. NCBI lineage: Eukaryota > Metazoa > Mollusca > Gastropoda > Stylommatophora > Oreohelicidae > Oreohelix > Oreohelix idahoensis. The sequence goes on from JAMPIV010017321.1 coordinate 79,207, forward strand.
CCATGGCCACCTATTACCTTTCGTTCCAGGTTTTATGATCGTTCCTGACCAAGTTTATGATCGTTCCTGATCGAGCTCATGATCGAATTCGTGATCGAGTTTAACTAAAGACTTGAGGACCTTTGATCCTGCTAATGAAGCATAGAGGTCAAACAATCTTCAACACCTTAGTCCCTGTAGTTATAGGGCGGGCTGAAGACAAGTCTATTGATTCAAGTGTCTCAGGAACCTCGAGCAGATGTGGCAAATACCAGATGAGTTTATGTGTATCCATCCAACAAACACTGTGAGCGGTTTCCATAGTGCCTGTCCATGATGATAAAAGCTAGAGACTAGATAGCAAGAGATATCAAACTACTGTGACAGACTTTAGAATTTCATTGGAAAATACATCCAAGAATTTTTTCTATTATTTATTTTAATTTGTAAATATAAATAATCATACATTTTACCATCTTCCAACACCCATTTCTCATTACAAGAATATATAGATGTACATAATAAATTGAACTAATTTGACTTGGTAAAGTTTTAACTGTTAAATTTTGAGTTACTTTTTTTAAATTTAATTATATTATCACATAGGGTTACTATAGCGAAGATGGCACAGTATACTTCTGAAGCCTACATCTATTGTCCAGCTCAGAGTATTCACAGCCGTAACTCAATTGTGATACCAGTGTACGTCTCGGGCACTGGGACTTCATACTTTCTGGAGAGAGATTCTACTTCTTCTCTACCACTATCATCACACTAGGAAAACCTTTCGCTACAAATACAAAAAGCAAGAAGAGCTTTCATTGCATTGTGAAATATTTGGAGATCAAGAGAAATTGGATCCAACACGAAACTAAGAATCTTCAACTCAAATGTGAAGTCAGTCCCATTGTATGGCTCTGAAACATGGAGAACAACAAAGACAACAACCAAAAAGCTACAGACTTTCATAAATGGGTGCTTGCGCAGAATAGAGGGATTAAAATGGTATGACAAGGTTACCAACGTGAAACTGATGACAAGAACTAGACAAGTGCCAGTGGAACAAGAGATGAGAAGAAGACGATGGCGATGGATAGAACACACACTGAGGAAACCTGTTGATAGCATTACAAATCAGTCATTGTTCTGGAACCCCCAGGACAAGAGAGGCAGAGGTAGACCAAGAAGCACATGGAGAAGAGAGCTGGAAACAGAGGTGAAAATGATGAGGAAAACGTGGAAAGAACTTGAGATGATAGCATGTGACAGGAGGACTTGACATGTGTTTGTTGAAGGCCTATGCTCTTTTGGGCGTGGAGGGTTATGAATGAATGCCTTTGTTAACGAAGTTTCAGTTAGCCACCTTAAGCCAGCAATAGCTGCCTCTACCTCCATTCTCCAATCTTCCGTGAGTGATTTGGGTGGAAAGTCATGTACAACATACATGTATTTTTGTACTTTATGGTCAAGGATGCAAACAATCTATGGGGCCATCCATAAAAGACGTCCACAAAAGTCTGGCATTTTTTTCCCCCCCCCCCCCCCCCCCCCCTCTTTTGATTGAAACCCCCCCCCCCCCCCCCCCCCCTCTTTGTGGACGTCCACTCCACATGGTCTTGATAAAACACATAAGCTTAAATTTTTAATCACCTACCTATATTTTAAACTTAGTTTAGTTCTGTCAATAATTGTGACGTCGATTCCCAGAGAGTTAATATACTATGGTTGTTTGTTCCAGAGAACAGGTGCATAGAAGTTAAAACCTCTTCGTATTAGAGATTTTGAATCTAGAAGGGCTGGAAGGCCGGACAAGAGGGACAAAATCCGAAGAACATTTATTTGAGTTTAGCTGTCCAGTAAGAAGCTGTCGAAGATAAGAGGGTTTGCTACTCTTTATAGATTTATATGTGAGTGATAATTGTCATGTGGTTTGTGAATCGGAAATCTACTATCGACTTAAATACTCCCCTTAATTAAAATATGACTTAACACCCCCCCCATGTCCACAGTTGTCCACTATTTACATTTCCCTCCCTTCCCCCTCCCCTGTGGACGTCTTTTATGGATAGCCCCTATAAGCAATTGTATGCCGTTGTACTATAACTCTTAGCCTATCGAATTGTTTATTTTTTTTTATAAAATTTACTTGTGGAAAAAACTCTTTCAATATTCCAAAATTGAAAATCCATGACGTTCAGGAACAAAAAAACATACATTTTTTTCCTGAAAAAGAAACAAAAAAACAGAACTAAATGAAAAAGATAGTAGTGACAACTCTCGATCAATTACAGCCGGCCTTTGGCGTGGAGAGGGCAGCTGTGATGACTTAACTCCAGTAGTGTCAAGGACAAATACTACTAACACTATACAGTTGACATTCAAAAATCCGGCTATCGATAATCCGGTTCCTTCAGATTTCCGGCATGGATTTCGGAGCGCAATTTTAGATTTACCGCGTTGGCGCGCCACTGTTTTCTGTAGAACTATTTTATTCAGTTGAACTAAAATTCTGTAGAACTGTTTTATTTAGTTGATGAACATTAAAATTTCATTTGCTTTTCATTTAGTTTTTAATTTTCTTTCTTTAAAGGACTGTACACCAGTCATTATCTGTTAAATATCAGGTCCGGAGGTTGCCGGATTTTTTAATCAACTGTACAATAAAACGAATCCTCCCCTAGGGAGGGAGCTCTAGTTTAAAATGCCCAAGCAGTATAGACAGACTGGTTCTCCTTTTCGGTGCATTTTTCAACATCAGCACAGGAGCGGATTCAGGGCTACCCATTTACAGCTGGGTAGACTTAAAAGTGGCGCTATCTACTTTTAAATTCGGTTACTCTGCCTTGAGAAGCCAGCGCTGTAACCATTTTGGCAGCTCGACTGTTTACATTTTAAGGCGGATAAGCTTACGGCGAAAGATACGGAAATAATTGTTAACTTTCCTTCATTTAGTCTGAGAAAGACGCCATTTATACTCCAACAGGAACTATACTCCAGAACTGTACGAAGATGGCGAAATGTGAACAAACCACACAAATAAAACATGAACTAGATTATGAGGTATGATAAGATTTTCCGAAAAGTCGATTAAAGGCCGCCATGTTGGCCAAGTGGATATCGATACATTTATAACACATAAGGAAGGGAAAACCGAGGCTTGTAAACAGTAAATAAATATTAGACAAACAAAGGTATGTTTTCAGGCACTCGTAAGAAATAAAGAAGTAGAACACTAGACAACAGACGTGAGTGGCTTACCCAGGATTCGAACCCCGGACCTTCCTACGACATTACCGCCTAGCTATGCAAGCGAATCACACTATCCTCCGAGCCATCTAGGCATCACCATAAATGATGCTCCGATGATGGGTCATTAGTGCGACCCGCAAGACATAACACCGGAAATTTTACCATGGGCAGCAACAATTCTAACCTTACCACAAACCCTGGTTGAAATAAAGATCAGTTGGCTGTCTTTTCAATACAACTTGAAACATAATTCAGAGATGCAGTAAAAAAGAATAATATTAAGGGGAAGAGGTGTACAGGCCTGGTGGTTCCAGTTATTTAACTGACTTCAACAGATATTGAATTGATTTTCACCTGCTAAAAAGTCATATGCATTGTAAGAACAGCATCAGATCTTCACATTCCCAATTACTATATACTAACCTTTCTCCGCGTTAAATATTGTTTGACTGTATTTTGCAGTTCCCTAGGTCTGTGTATTCTTAAAACCTCTTCTATATTTATAGGTAAATTTGATGCCTGCAAATAATATAATATTGGGATTCTCATTTGATGTTATCTTCCTACTTTCCAAAATTGTTTTCCTCTTGTTACATATACCTTTAACTTTTCCTTCTTTTCACATCTGATTTTTTTTTCCCCATCAGATGAAAGGAAATATAAAAACTATCCCGTTTATGTATGATGTTGTTAAAACGAGTCTAGCGTGTCGTGAGAAGAGGGAAAGTTTGATAAATAAAAAGGAACCTTTTTGGTAGTAAACAAGATGGAAAAGTCAGAAGAACGCCGATCAAAGAAGACCAAGACTGTGTGTCCCCCGCCAAAATAAAAAAAATGAAAACCAGAGTACTCCATGCCCCTTGTGAAAGAAAACTACGACCACCAACAGATTGTTCAAAAAAGCCAAAAAAAAATAGAGACCAAGCCGAAAATGGCCAGAAAAACTAAGAAACCGGGTTCACACAAACATACCCAACCGCAGCCAACAAAGGGGCTACTCCTTCACTCTAAAAAAGCCCATCCATTTAGAAAAAGCCAGGGGTTCGATAAGCGTTTTTTTCTTCCAATGAAGGTAAGAAAACTAGTTTGAGAAACTGAATTATGTTAATGATAATGGTCTATATTGATCACAAAAAGAGGTTGTTTGTGTTGGGTGAGGGTTGTGAAAAAAGGGCTGTGTCAGAATAAAAGGGTATGCGGGGATGAGGGGTGATTTGGTATTTTATATCCAAAAGCTGTTTAGGATTGTGGTGGGGGTTTGGGGGGTTGGGTGGTTTGGGTTTTGGGAAGTTTGGGGGGTTTGTGGGGGTGTTTGGTAGTGTTTGGGTGGGAGTTTGTGGGGTTGTTGGTGTTGGTGAATTGGTTGGTTTTGGGGGGTGGGGGGGGGGGGGGGTGGGTGGGTTTTGGGGGTGGGGTGTTTTTTTTTTTTGGGGGGGGGGGGGGGGGTTGGGGGGGGGGGGGGGGGGGGTGGGGTTTTTGGGGGGGGGGTGGTGGGGGGGGGGGGGGTTTGGGGGGGGGGGGGTTGGGGTTTTTTTTTGTTGGGGGGTGGGGGGGTTGGGGGGTTGGGGGGTTGGTTTTTTTTTGTTTTGGTTGTGTTGGGTGGTGGGGGGGGGGGTGTTGGTGGTTTTGTTTGGGGGGGGGGGTGGTTGTGGTTTGTGGGGGTGTTGTTGGGGGGGGTGGGGTGGTTGGGGGGGTGGGGGGTGGGGTTTTTTTGGGGGGGGGGTTTGGGGGGGTTTTTTTGGGGGGGGGGGGGGTTGGGTTGTTTTGTTTTTTTTTTTTTGGGGGGGGGGGGGGGGGGGGGTGTGGGTTTGGGGGGGGTTTTTTTGTGGGGTTTTTTTGGGGGATTTTTTGGGTTTTTTTTGGGGGGTTGGGGGGTTGGGTTTGTGTGGTTTTTTGGGGGGTGTGTTGGGGGTTTTGGGTGTGGTTTTTGGTTTGGGGGGGGTTGGGGTTGTGGGGTGGGGGGGGGGGGGGGGTTGGGGGGGGGTTGGGGTTGGGGGGGGGGGGTTTTTGGGGGTTTGGGGGTTTTTTTGTTTGGTTTGGGTTGGGGTTTTTGGGGTTAGTGGGGTTTTTGGGGGTTTGGGTTTTTGGGGGGGGGGGGGGGGGGGGGGGGGGGGGGGGGGTTTTGGGGGGGGGGGGTTGGGGTTTTTGGGGTGGGGGGGTTTTTGTGTGGGGTTGGGTTGGGGGTGGGGGTTTTTTTTGGGTGGTGGGGGGGGGGGGGGGGGGGGGGGGGTGTGGGGGGTTTGGGGGGGGGGGGGGGGGGGGGAGGGGTGGGGGGGGGGGGTGGGGTTGGGGGGGGGGTGGGGGGTTTTGGGGGTTGGGGGGTTTTTGGGGGGGTTGTGGGGGGGGGGGGGGGTTTTGTGGGTGGGTTTGGGGGGGTTTGGGTTTGGTGTTGTTAATTTTGGGGGGGGGGGGGGTTTGGGGGGGGGGGGGGGTGGGTTGGTGGGGTGTTGGGGGGGGTTGGGGGGGGTTTGGTGGGGTTTTTTTTGGGTTGGGGGGTTTTTGGTTTTTTTTTTGGGGTTTTGGGGTTGGTGGTGTTTTTGGGGTTTGTGGGGTTTGTTTTTTGGGGGGGTGGGGGGGGGGGGTTTTTTTTTTGGGGTTTTTTGGGGTGGGGGGGGTTTTGGGGTGTTTGGGGGGTTTTTTTTTGGGTGGGGGGGTGGGGGTTGGGGGGTTGTTTGGGGGGTTTTTTGGGTGTTTTGGGGGGGGTTTGGTTTGGGGGGGGTTTGGGGGGGTTTGGGGGTGGGGGGGTGGGGGGGGGGGTGGGGGGGGGGGGGGGGGGGGTGTGGGGGGGGGTGGGGGGATTGTGGGGTGGTTTTTGGGTTGGGGGGGGGGGTTTTTGTTTTGGTGTTGGGGGGGGGGTTGGTGTGGTTTTTTTTGGATTGGGGGGTTGGGTTGGGGGGGGGGGGTTGTGGGTGGGTTGGGTTTTGTTGTGGGGTTGGTTGGTGTTTTGTTTGGTTTATTGGTGGGGGGGGGGGGGTTTGGGGGGTTGGGGGGGGGGGTTTGGGTTTTTTTTTTTTTTTTTTGGGGTGGGGGGGGATTGGGGGGTGGGTTTTTTTGTTGGGGTGGGGTGGGGGTTTTTTTTTTGGGGGGTTGTGGGGGGGTTTTTTTTGGGGGGGGGGGGGGTTTTTTGTTTGGGGGGGTGGGGGTTGGGGGGGGGGGGGTTTTGGGGGGGTTTTGGTGGTGGGTTTTGGGGGGTTTGTGGGGGGGGTGGTGTTTTTGGGGGTGGGTTTGGTGGGGGGTTTTGGGGGGTTGGGTTTTTGGGTGTTTGGGGGGGGTTGGTTGGGGGGGGGGGGGGGGGGTGGGGGTTTGATTTTTTTTTGGGTTTTTTTTGGTTTTGGGGGGGGGTTTGGGGGGGGGGTTTGGGTGTTTGGTTGGGTTTTGGGGGGGGGGGGGGGGTGGGGGGTTTTTTGGGGGGGGGGGGGGTTGGGGGTGGGGGTGGGGGGGGTTTTTGTTTGGGGGTGGGGTAGGGGGGGGGGGGGGGGGGGGGGTTTTGGGTTTGGGGGGGGGGGGTTGTGGGGGTGTTTGGGTTTTTGGGGGGGGGGGGGGGTGTTTTTTTTGGGTGGGGGGGGTGTTTTTTTTTTTGAGGGTTTTTTGGTGGGGGGTGATTTTGTTTTTTTTTTTGTGGGGGGGTGGTGGATGGGTGGGTGGGGGGTTGGGGTTGGGGGGGGTTTGTTTTGGGTATTGTGGGGGTGGGGGTGTTTGGGGGTGTGGGTTTTGGGGGGGGGGGTTGGGTGAAGGGGTTTGGTTTTGGGTTGGGGGGGAGGGGGGGTGGGTGGGGGGGTGAGGGTTGGGGTTGGGGTTTTTTTTTGGGTGTGGGGGGGTTTGGTTTGGGGGGGTGGGGTTTGTTGGGGTTGGGGGGGGGGGGGGGGGGTTGGGGGGTGGGTTGGGGTGGTTTGGTTTGGGTTGGGGTTTTTGTTTGTGTTTTTGGGGGTGGGTTTGGGGGATTGGGGGGGGTTTGGGGGTTTTGTTTGGTTGGGTGGGGGTAAAAGTTGGGGTGGGTGTTGTTGGGGGGTTTTGGGTGTGGTGTTTTTTTTGTGAGGTTGGGTTTGGGGGGGGGGGGTGGGGGGGGTTTTGGGGGGTTTGGGGTGTTGGGTATTGTGGGGGGGTTTGGGGGGGGGTTTTTTTTATTTGGGTGGGGGTGGGGTTTGGGGGGGGGGGTGGGGATGTTTTTGAATTTTTGTTTTTTGGGGGGGGGGGTTTTTGATTTTTTTGGGGGTTTTTGGGGGGGGTGGGGGTTTGGGGGGGGGGGGGGGGGGGGGGGTGGTGGGTGGTTGGGATTTGATTTTGGTTTGGGGTGGGGGGGGGGGGTTGGGTTTTGGTGTGTTTTATGTTATTGGGGGGAGGGGGGGGTATGGGGGGGGGGGGGGTTTTGGGGTTGGGTTTTTTTGGGGGGGGGGGGGGGGGTTTTTTTTTGTTTGGGTTTGGGGGGGGGGGTTTTGGGGGGGGGGTTTGTTTTGGGTTTTTTTTTGTGGGTTTTTTTTTGGGGGGGGGGATTTTGGTTTTGTTGGGGGGTGGGGGTTTATTGGGTATTTTTTTGGATGGGTTTTGTTGGGGGGGGGGGATGGGGGGGTTTGGGGGGTTGGGGGGGGGTTGGTTTTTTTTTTGTGGGGGTTTTGGGGGGGGGGGGGTGGGGGTTGTTTTTTTTTTTTTGGGTGGGGGGGGGGGGGGGGGGTTTAATGGGGGGGGGATGATTTTTTGGGTTTGGGGGGGGGTTATTTTTTGGGTGTTTGGGTGTGTTTTGGGGGGTTGGGGGGGGGTTTTATTTTTTGTGTTTTTTTTTTGGGGGGTTGGGGTTATGTGGGTGTTTTTGGGGGGGGGGGTGGGGGGGGGGGGGGGTGTGGGGGGGGGGGGGGGGGGGGGTGTGGATTGGGGGTTTTTTGGGGGGGTTCTTTGGGGGGGGGGGGGGGTTTGTGGGGGGGGTTTTTTGGGGGGGGTTTGGGGGTTTGAATTTGGGTGGGGATTGGGGGGTGTGGGGGTGGTGGTGGGATGGGGGGGGGTTTGGGGGTGGGGGGGGGGGTTTGAATTGGGGGGGGGTTTTGGGGGTTGGGGGGTGGGGGGTTTTGTGTGTGGTAATGGTGTTGGTTTTATTTTTTGTTTGGGGTGGGGGGGGGGGGGGGGGTGTTTGGTTTTGGGGGGTGGGTTGGGTTGGGGGTTGGGGGTGGGTTTGGGTTTGGTGGGGGGGGTTAGTGTTGTTTTTGGGGGTGGGTGTGGTTGTATGTTTGGTTGGGGGTGTTTTTATGGTTGTGTGGGGGGGGGGGGTTGGGGTTGGGGTGTGGTGGGTTTTTTTGGGGGGTGGGGGGGGTTATGGGGGGTTGGTTTTTTGGGGGGGGGGGGTGGGTTGGTTGGTTTTTGTGGGGGGGGGGGTTGGGGGGTTGGGTTTGTTGGGAGGGGGGTTTTTTGTTTTTTTTTGGGTGTGTGGTTTTTGGGGGTTTTGGTTGGGTTTGGGTTGGGGGGGGGGGGGGGTGTTTGGGGTTGTTTTTGGTTTGGTGTTTGATTGGTGTGGGGGTTGTGGGTTTTGGGGGGGGTGGGGGGGGGGGTTTTGATGTGTGTGTTTTGTTTTGGGGGGTGTTGGGGTGGGGTAAATTGGGGGGAGTTTGGGGGGGTTGGGGGGGGTTGGGGGGGGTTTGGGGGGGGGGGGGGGGTTGGGGGGGGGGGGGTTGGGGGGTTAGGGGGGGGTTGGGGGGGGGGGTTGGGGGGGGGGGGGTGGGGGGTTGGTGTTTGGGGTTGGTTTTGTTTTTGGGGGGGGGGGGGGTTGGGGTGGGGGGGGGGGGGGGGGGGGGGGGGGGTTTTGGGGGGGGGGGGGGGTTTGGGGGGGGGGTTGAGGGGGGGTGTTGGGGGGGGGTGGGGGGTTGGTCCGATGGGAAATGGCGGGTGGGGGGGGGGGGGGGTTTGGGGGGGTGTGGGGGGGGGTTGTTTGGGGGGGGGGGTTGTTGGTTGGGTTGGGTTTTTGTGGGGTTGTGATTTGTGGGGGTTGTGGTTTTGGGTGGGTTGGGGGGGGGGTGGGGGTGGGTGTTTGGTGGGTGGATGGAGGTTGGGGGTTGTTTGTTGTGGGTGTGGGGGGGTTGTTTGGGGGGGGGGGGGGGTGGGGGTGGGGGTTTTTGGGGGGGGGGGGGGGGGGTTTTGGGGGTTTGGGGGTTGTGGGTTTGGTGGGGGTTTTGTTGGGGGGGGGGGGGGGGGTTGGGGGGGGTTTGGGGGGGGGTGGTGTTGGGGGGGGGTGTTTGGTTTGTGGGGGTTAGTTTTTGGGGGGGGGGGGGGGGTTTTTTGGGGTTGGGGGGGTGTGGGTGGTGGTTGGGGTTGGGGGGGATTGGGGGGGGGGGGGTTTTGGTGGGGGGGTTTTGTGGGGGGGGGGGGGGGGGGGGGGGGGTGGGGGGGGGGGTTTGGGGAGTGGGGTGTGATATTGAGGGGGGTTTTTATTGTTTGGGTGTGGTTGTATTGGGTGGATTGGGTTTTTTTTGTTTGGGGGTTGTAGGGGGGTTTGGGTTAGTTGGGGGGGGTTTTGGTTTTTGGTATATTTTGTTTTTGGTGGATTTTTTTTTTGGTTTGGGGGTTAAATGTGATTGGGTTTGGTTTTTTTTAGTGGGAGAGGGGGGGTTGGTTTTGGGGTTTGGTGTTTTTTTTGACAAGTGTTTGATGGGGTAGGGATGGCTGGGGGTTGTTGAAAGAATGGTTTTAATGGTTGGGGTAGGTTTGGTTTTATGTTTTATTATTTATTAAGGGGAAATATTATTTTGGGTGGTTTTATGTTTGGGGATATATGGGGGAGTTGTTGATGTGGAAAGGGTGGGGGGGTTGATGTTGGTATTTGGTGTTAATTAATATTGGTGATTAAGAGTGGGGTGTGAGTTGTTGATGGTATAAGATTCCCATGGTTGGGGGGTTTTGAGGGATGGAATAGGGTTGTTGGTAGGGGGGTGTTTGTTTGGGATATCAAATTGGTTGGGATTTTAAAGATTTAGCTTGGTTTTAGTTAACCATGGGAATTTGTAGAGTATTTAATTTATAATTTTATTTATTGTGTTTGGGTTTTAGGATGAAGAATTAGTTGAATGTTTGTGGTGGTTGTTGTTGGTTAAATTTTGAATGGGGATATGGGGGGGGGTTTGGTGTGGGGAGGTTTTGTTGTTTTGTTAGTAGAATGACTGGGGTATTGTAGGTTTGGGGGAGGGAAGAGGGGGTTATAATTGTGCTTGGTGGGGGTATATTAAATTTGTGGTGGATAGAGAGGATGGGGAGGGAAGGTTGAAGTGTTTTATGAAGTTTGGTTAGAAGAGTTTTGATGAGGTGAAATTAATGGGGAATAATGGTTTGTGGTGAAATGTGGGGCCAAAGGGTTGGTGTGGGATGTGGGGGGTTGTGAGGGGGAATGGTTTAAGGGGGGAAAATTGGTAGAAGATGTGTGGGGATTGTTGATGGGTTAGATTTTGATTGGGGGGGGGGGGGTTAGAAGATAAGGGGTTGAGTTGTGGTGAAATTGTGGTTAGAGATTTTTGTGGAGGATGTGACATGGGATATGGGTGGTAGGGATAAGGTTGTGTAGTTTTGGGAAATTTGGGGGATTATTTGTTGGTGGAGTGGGGTTTGTAATAGTATGGATTTGATGTGGGGTGTTGGTTTAAGATGGGTATATATAATCCCCGAGTATGTCATTTAATGGATTAGTGTCTTTTGCCCGGTAAGATTGGGTTGTGGGAGTGTGTAAATGGTTTATGGGAAATATATTGTTTAAAGTATGGGGGGTATTTATTGTTGTTGTTATTTGGTAATAGATTTATGTGTGTATGTTCTCAGGGGTAGTATTTGGTTAATTTTGAAAGGGGATTAAGTAATTGATATTTTTATTTGGGGTTAAAATCACGGGGTTATTTGTGTAGTTAATTGGGTGGTGTGTTGAGGTAATTTGTACAGGGTGGAATAGAGGAATTGTATTGTTTGTGGTTTTAGTGGTATTTTAGTTGGTTATTTTGTGAAGGAATTTGGGATTTGTTTTTAATATAATATTTGGTGGGGGTGGTTTTTGTTTGTTTATAATAGTATTTGGAAGGGGGGGTTAGTTTTGGTGGTGATAGTTATAATAAAAAAAAGGAGTTTATTGTTTTTATTTGGGTTTGTGATTATGGGAGTTTTACAACTTAATAATAAGGTTATTATAATAGTTTATACAATTAATTGGTTCGTAAGATTGTTGCATCCGATAGAAGTTATAAATATGCGTCGTGAGTAAAAATGTATGTGGTAATGACAGCATACAGATTAGCAAAAAAGGGAACAAGACAAGAACAACCAAGTCGATATTTAAAATTATGAATACTCATACATTTTGGCAGCATCACATTTCATTCTATATGTCTTGCTAAAATTTAGTACAGCTACACACTTTAGGACATCTAATAACTGATTACTTATCATGTACTGGTTATTTATTTCCATCTAAATCCCATATAATTTCAGATGTGCCTTACCAAGCCCAGGACATCAACACCAATGAAAGATTGTACAAGAATGATTATTCCAATGATGTATTGTTGACAGATGACAATTATGATGAGTCTGGAACAGGAAGCGATGTAGCTGTGCATTCCATTATTTATCAAGATAGATCAGCAGACATTGGTGATACCCAGAATGATTTCAAGGTCACTGTTCAAAATGAAAGCGGGTCAGATGACATCAGCAAGAAAAGTGATGAATGTGATGAACTTGATAAGAGTTATGGATTTGTAAACAAGATCCAGAGTAAGGAAATACAGAACCCTTATGAACATGATGTTTGTGGTGAAATGCCAACACATTGTTCTACTCTGATAAAACTAGGTAGAATACATGCAGGAGAGAAGCCTTACAAATGTGATGTTTGTGATATAGCCTTTGCATGTTGTAGTGATCTTAATAGGCACAATATAATACATAAGGGAGAGAAGCCATACAAGTGTGATGTTTCTGGTGTGGGGTCTGCATTACATAGTAATCTTAACAAACACAAAATAATACATACTGAAGAGAAGCCTTTCAAGTGTGATGTTTGTGGAGTAGGGTTTACATGGTCTTCTGGCCTAAAAGAACACAAAAGAATACATAGTGGAGAGAAACCTTACATGTGTGATGTTTGTGGAGTAGGGTTTACACGGTCTTCAAGTCTGAAAGAACACAAAAGAAAACATACTGGAGAGAAGCCTTACCGGTGTGATGTTTGTGGATTAGGGTTTACATGGTCTTCTGGCCTGAAAGAACACAAAAGAATACATACTGGAGAGAAACCTTTCATGTGTGATGTTTGTGGAGTAGGATTTACACAGTCTTCAAGTCTGAAAAAACACAAGAGAAAACATACTGGAGACAAGCCTTACAAGTGTGATGTTTGTGGAGCAGCATCTGCAAGGCGCAGTGATCTTACTAAACACAAAAGAATACACACTGGAGAGAAGCCATACAAGTGTGATGTTTGTGGTGTAATGTTTACACACTTAAGTAATGTGAAAGCACATAAAATAACACATACTGGAGAGAAGCCTTACATATGTGATGTTTGTGGTGCAACGTTTACACACTTGGTTAGTCTAAAAGCACATAAAATGACACATACTGGAGAGAAGCCTTACAAGTGTGATGTTTGTGTAAAATGGTTTACACAGTCATATAGTCTAAAAGTACACAAAAGAATACATACTGGAGAGAAGCCGTACAAGTGTGATGTTTGTGGAGATGGGTTTACACAGTCTTATATTCTGAAAGAACACAAAAGAATACATACTGGAGAGAAGCCTTACAAGTGTGATATTTGTGGAGTAGGGTTTACACATTCTTTTAGCCTGAAGGCACACAAAATAATACATACAGGAGAGAAGCCTTACAAGTGTGATCTTTGTGATGTTGGGTTTATACAACGAAGTGATCTTAATAAACACAAAAGAATACATACTGGTGAGAAACCTTACCAGTGTGATGTTTGTGGTGTAGGGTTTACATGGTTGTCTACTCTGAAAACACATAAAATAACACATGCTAGAAAGTAGCTTAACAAGTGTGATATTTATGGAGTAGAGTTCACAAAGTTTTCTACTGTGAAAGCATTCAAAATAACACATACTAGAGAGAAGCCTTACTGTCACACTGTGAAATTGCCTCCTTTTCTTTTCTTTTGCTTCTCATACTGGGTTACTTATTCCTCTCTTGTAAGAAAAAAGTCAACCATTTGTCTAAAATCAGAGTTCTCTCATTCCTCTGAAAGAAATACCTCTCTCTTGGTTCACTTTTTAAGAACTGGCAAAGTTTTTTTTCACTTCCTCATGAACATCTGACCGGAGAAAGCCTTGCATGGGTTTTCCTTGGGGATAATTACATTTCTAATAAACAGGTCAGTTCCCCCACCCTTCTCGTTTAATAGTAGTCAAATAAACCCTCCAAAACTTAGAAATGAATTTGGAAGAATCATTCTCTATGTGTCAGCCAAGTCAGGTGGGCCAGACCAGTAAACCTACCGGCAGACCCTACCTGAGTCCTGTCTGGGGTCTATCCAGTAACCATAAGCAGAGTTCTGGAGGGCTGACTTAATCCATACCAGTTGGTGATGAGCCCTGGGTCACGCCAGAGGAAGCAGTCCCTGCCACCCTCTGAAACCCTACTATAAGTCTACTTGCCGTACTGGTCCTGGAGTGCTGCAACAGACTGAACCCCTTAGGCAACAAGAGAACATAAATCCAGCAACAGAAGCACACTCATTACTGCAACTACTTCTAATCTCAGATGAGCAGTTTAAGTACCCAGCAAAACCACCACAGATAAGCTAATTCAGTCCAAATGATGCTAATTTATTCTGACATTTCTCAGAACCAATAACAGATTAGTTAACGAAGCTTAGAGTTGTAAATTTTTGAACATGTGTGAGAATCTATCATCATCTTTGTAAATTTAACATAACATAGTGTGTTGGCATTTTTTCTTGTAATATTGAGTTGGGTTGTATATTTTTTTTGGTAATTAAATCTACACCCTGGGGGCTGAGCTGTAATTGAATTAACACTATTTGGTTGGGTTATTTTTTTTATGTGGGCTGGGCACCAAATCTCTTTCTCCATGTTATGTACTTTACATAGTCGATAGGATTCCTGAGAAAGAATTTATCATCCAGAAAATATCCTGTTTAGCTTCACCATGTTTCTCTATGAGTTAAGGTTTCTAGTAGATTAAATACAGAGGAGAGACAGTTCATTCAACCGGAAGACTGAAATCGTATCATCTAGAAATAATCTTTTATTCTTCCATCAAATCTGTCCCTCTCCTTCAAATTATCCGTCATACTTACAAGTGTAATATTTGTAGATTAGGGTTTACATATGTGGTAATCTTAATAAACACAAAAGAATACACACAGGAGCCAAGTCATTCAAGTGTAATGTTTTTTGTAATGTTTACACACATGGTTAGTCTGAAAGGCCATAAAAAAACACATACTGGAGAGATGCCTTACAAGTGTGATGTTTGTGGAGTAGGGTTAACATTGTCTTCTAGCCTGAAGACATACAAAAAAACACATACTGGAGAGATGCCTTACAAGTGTGATCTTTGTGGAGTAGGGTTTACACAGTCTTCTAGTCTTCTTCTTCGTTTGCCCTGAAAAGGACGGTGGTTGCGTTGTGTCTGTTTACGCCTAAGCTGTGATATCTGCACCTTTCGGTCGACACATCCGACTTCAGCACAGCATTTTTTAGGGACCGGGTTTGCCTTCCCATTGCTGTTTCCAGAACCACCATGTGGAGGTGGAGTGCGGTCTTGACCAGCTCTGGTTCGCTGGTCCTGATGCAAGCAGTACAGCTATGGGTCGCTGACTGCATTCACTATTGCTGCATCTTGGGGTCCCGTTTTCTAGTCTGAAGACACACAAAATAACTCATACTGGAGAGAAGCCTTACAAGTGTGTTGTTTGTGGAGTAGGGTTTACATGGTCATCTAGTCTGAAGACACACAAAATAACATGTATAAGAGAAGACTTGCAAGTGTGGTGTTTGTAGTGTAGGGTTTATACAACATAGTGATTTTAATAAATGCAAAATAAAACATACTTGTCAGAAGCTTTACCAGTGTGATGTTTGTGGAGTAGGGTTCACAAAGTTTTCTACTGTGAAAGCACACAAAATAACACATACTTGAGATAAAACTTACAAGTGTGATATTTGTGGAGTAGGGTTTACATGATGTAATCTTAATAAACACAAAAGAATACATACTGGAGAGAAGCCATTCAAGTGTAATGTTTAACACACTTGGTTAGTCTAAAAGCCCATAACATAACTCATACTGGAGAGAAGCTTTACAAGTATGATGTTTGTGGAGTAAGGTTTACAAAGTCATCATGTCTGAATGCACCCAAAATAACACATACAGAAGAGAAGTCTTACAAGTGTGTTGTGTGAGGTTTGCATGGTGTTCTAATCTGAAAATTCACCATAAAATACATATACGAAAGAAGTTTTTCTGGAGTGATATTTATGGTATGGGGTTTACACAGTTTGTTAGTGTGAAAAGATATAGTAAAGTGTGCACTGGAGAGAAGTCTTGCAAATGTGATATGGGGTTTACAGGCTGTTCTAGTCTGAGAAGACACACAAAAATACATACAGGAGGGAATCCTTGCAAATGTGAAGTTTGTGATGTAGGGTTTACCGCTGTAGTGGTCAGAAAACACATGTTGTTTTTATCAATCCAGCTGTGCCAGGGCTGCCGCCCTTTGGCCGAGTGCCATGTAGTTATCACACGTTGTTGTTTTTTCTCTCTGTATAATGTGTTCCACTTATCTGGCCTCTGAGGAAGGAGCATTTTCCTAACACCATCTAGTTCTAGGCACTCCAAGAGGTGGTGGTCAACAGTTTTGCAGGGTTAGGTACATAGCTGGCACTCTAGTGTGTGTTGTGGTTGGGTTCTGTTCAAGTGATTGTTGAGTGGTACATGTTGCATTCAGAACTGAAAATGGTGCTCTGATCCCTTCTTGTAAACTTTTCATGTATGATGTAGTTGTATGTGATGTGTAGGTTACATTGTCTCTTAGCCTTTAGCACGCTGCATTAAATTCCCAAAACAATGCGCCTGCAGCTGCATTCTTTTTCACAATGCCCCGTTTTTATAGTGGATGACTTGTAAAGTCTAGTTTTTTTGTTTCTTGGTCAATTGCTATCATTTTTGGAATTTATATAAATAAATAAACGATGAATCTGATGATATAAAATTTGTTTGTGTACATGTTAGATGTGATAGGAAGAGAGGAATGGAAAGGTGAAAAAAAATGATAAAAAAATAAATAAAAAATTTTTTGAATTTTAAATTAAAAAAAAAAAATAACCAACAAACGAAGAGTCCTTATCCCTTGCATCTCAGTGAAAGTCATTTGACCAATACAAATCAAATGACGATCTTTTCATTACACCCATCATCAGTAGCAAAGCAACAAACACCCTCGTCAGCAGTGACTTTCGGCCATAACCCTAAACCTTTCCCATAAACCTAATCCTAACCCCTAAAATTAGACATACTAGCAATGACATTCTACTTTTGTTTCCATCTCTGCCATCACCCATATTCTGAGAACCGATATCAACGCTAATAAAGACAACAATCTCCTCGCCGTTGCATCTGAGTCAGAATCCATTAGAATTAGAGCGAAAATGGCTGTGTGTTCGATGCCGATTGATTTCGATTAAAAAAATTCACAGAAAATAAATGCGGATACACCCATCACTTAGAAAGGACATTACTGGAATGGAAACCCATCAACAACAGACTGATACGATTGAGATTGAGAGGGAGATTCACCAACACTACAATTATACAATGCTACGCACCAACGAATGATAGCGATGAGGAGGTCAAGGATGAATTCTATCAACAACTGCAGAAAGAAATGGAGGACACACCTAGATATGATCTTGTTATAGTAATGGGAGACCTCAATGCGAAAGTTGGTACACACAATACATATAATGAAAGAACAATGGGGAAATGCGGCAGCGGAATAGCAAACGAAAATGGGGATAAGCTAATAAGTTTCTGTAGCATTAACAACCTGGTCATTGGAGGAACACTTTTCCCACATAAGGAAATTCACAAGTTAACATGGGAATCACCAAATGGTCGGGACAGAAACCAGATAGACCACATCATGGTTAACGGTAGATGGAGACATGCATTACAAGATGTGAAGGTAAGAAGAGGTGCAGATGTGGGAAGCGATCACCATTTAGTAGTTGCAAAACTGAAAGTGAAACTAAGAAGGGCTGGACCAACTGTAACTACACAGAAAAGGTTTGACATCAGCAAATTGAAGGACCCCCTTACCAGAAAAGCTTTTGCGGCCGACATTAAGAAACGATATCAATTTGCCAAAAGCCAGGAAAAGACATTGACTGATGATATAGACCAGAATTTTAACACCATTTCGACAATATATAAGGAAAGTAGCAAATCATGCTTAGGATTCCAGGAAAGGAAGAAGCAAGACTGGATAACACCAGAAACACTAAACACCATAAAGATGAGAAAGGAAATGAAAAGAAAGAAAACAGAAGCGAAGTCCCCCAGGTTAAAGCAACTATATAGCGAACAGTACAGTCAACTGAACAGGGAAGTTAAACACCAAACCCGAGCCAACAAAAGGAATTTCCTAGACGATCTTGCAAAACAGGCAGAAGAGGCAGCACTGAGAAATGAACAAAGCACAGTATACAAAATAACTAAATTCATCAGCGGAAAACAAGGTGCAAACAATATTACATTAGTAAGAGATAAGCAAGGAAATCTCATCAAGACAGCAGAGGGACAGGAAACAAGATGGGCAGAGCACTTCAGAGAAACTCTGAACAAGGAAATACCAAAGACACAATTGAATGTTCCTGAGGCTGAAAACGATCTAGATGTAAATACAGACATTCCACGAAAAGAAGAAATCATCACAGCAATCAAAGGGTTAAAGAACGGTAAAGCTCCGGGCCATGATAACTTAAATGCAGAGCTATTTAAGACAGACCCTGAGCTAGCAGCAGAACTATTAGAACCACTATTTGCACAAGTGTGGAAAACGGGGACAACACCATCAGAGTGGAACAAAGGAATAATTGTCAAATTGCCCAAGAAGGGAGATCTTTCAGACTGCAATAATTGGAGAGGAATCACTCTTCTCTCAGTTCCCAGCAAAATACTAGGCAGGATAATTATACAGAGAATTTCAAAGGCAGTAGACTACAAACTGAGGAAAGAACAAGCAGGATTTAGAAAGAACAGAAGATGTGTAGACCATATATTCACTCTCAGGAACATTATAGAGCAGTGCTCAGAATGGCAAAGACAGCTTTACATAAATTTTGTTGATTTTGAAAAGGCTTTTGACAGCATACATAGGGACAGTCTATGGAAAATACTGAGGGCTTATGGAATTCCAAGCTGCATAGTGTCAATCATAAAAAGCCTCTATGCCAACTTTACGTGTAGTGTTGGGCAGAGCAACCTAACCTTCGAGGTGAAGACAGGAGTACGACAGGGATGCCCTTTATCAACCACTCTATTTTTAACAGTCATAGACTGGGTGATGCGCCAGACAACAGAGGGCAGTCCAAGAGAAATAAGATGGACTACTTTTTCAACATTGGAAGATCTGGAATATGCAGATGACATTGCACTGCTGGCACATTCACATCAACACATCCAGGAAAAAACGGATAGACTTAATAAATTTAGCCAACAGGTGGGCTTGAACATCAATTTAAAGAAGTCTGAGGTCATGACGCTCAATGTGAGCAACCCTGAGCCCATATCAGTAAGGAATCAGCAACTGGTACAGACAGATACCTTCACATACCTAGGAAGCATAGTAACACCAGATGGAGGGGCAGGCAAAGACATCAACATCAGAATGAATAAGGCAAGAACAGCCTTCTTTAGCTTAAATAACATCTGGAAGTCCTCCCAATACAGCACAAGCACAAAATTAAGATTATACCAGAGTTGCGTGCTTTCTGTGCTTCTCTATGGTGCGGAATGCTGGAGAGTCACAGAGAAAGAAATGTCAAAATTGTCCTCTTTTCACACAACATGCCTAAGAAAAATTCACCGAATCTTTTGGCCGAATACCATCACCAACCAAGATCTGCTTACTCGTAGCAAGCAAGAGGACATGCATACTATCATAGCTGGCAGACGCTGGAGCTGGGTTGGTCATGTCCTCAGAAGAGACCCCGATGCCATCACAAGAACAGCTATGCTTTGGACCCCTGAAGGAAAGCGAAAGAGAGGCCGACCAAAAACAACTTGGCGGAGGACTGTGGAGGCTGAGATGCAAAGAATGAACCAGAGTTGGGGCACTGTACGAAGGATGGCCACCGACCGTGCAAAGTGGAATCAATTTGTTGTTGCCCTACAAGACACCACTAGGCGTGATGGCCACTGACTGCTTTGACGGTCGGTGGTTAAGGATCGAAGAAGAAAAGACACCCATCACTAAATAAAGATCGGAAACGGAAGCTAACTCTCTCGCAAATAAGATTAAAACTTAACATCCAGGGCTGACATCACGTGTACACAATTCCTAATGCTAGAAACCGACGATCTACGCAAGGCGACAATAGTCGCCTGCAGCTGTCAGAACATAGGTTTCTCTCATAGAGCAATAAACGCCTCCAGCTTGCTACAGGTTAGTTTTGAAATGTGGAAAAATACACACTGAAGAGAATTCTTACATGGTTGGTGTAATTTATGTTAAAAACATTTATTCTTTTTTTTTTTTTTTTTTTTTCACTGAAAGCTGGTGCAGTCTGGATAAGCTGAACTCGCTTAAGCCAAATTTTGGTTAAGGTGAAGCAATTTTGCTTGTCCTGGGCACGCCAAAGTATTTTAGCAGGCCCAAGCAGTCCCCTCTTATCCAGACTGCATTATACTTTGTTCCCATTACTTGTTGGAATCAAAATAAAAACTGCCCAACTTGTTGGTATTCACATGACATTTATTTTGTTTAAATAATTCTTCCATGTAATTCAGCATAAACATCTTGTAATTGTTTTCTTTTAATATTTTGAGTTCCATTAACTACCCGAATTAATGACCATTTTCTGTAGGTGTTTAAACCTGTAGTTTTTCATGTTTCCACGTCACATTTTAAAGATAAATGAATGTACTATTATAAACATTGTTATGGATTTCATTTGGCCCTTCGAGGACTTGTAATATTTTCACAAATAACTGCTTGCCGCCCCATTCTATTCACTTTTGAGTAAATTGTTGAAACATTTTTCTATCCTATTAAGCCGTTAGACGAGTATTTTCACCATTTTTTTGTCCTAGCACTAGTTGCCACGGTAAACAGTTTTACACGATTTGGTAACTAACCTAAAACGCTGAAAAATATGAACATAATATCAATTTTTCAGTGTTCTACAACAACCATGCTTTGGGAATTTGTTTTCTGGTGGGAACTTAAAATCTCGAACCAGATCAGAGAGTGTTTCAGTACAGTTTTCATTCGTTTTATTACTAAAATTAGATTGGCGCCCTGAGCGGCTTGCGGTCCAAATGTGATTATGTTGTGAGCCGCTGACAGCGGCTTGCGGTAGTTAATGAGTTAATGACCTTCATTAAACCAGCATGTCCTTCACATTTAATTGGTATAAGTTGTTATATTTCATGGTTCATTTGAAAGATGTTTTTCTTTACACATGAGACTATACCTGGCCATTTTCGTTGGTTGTGTTTGACAAGTTTTACCCTAAATATGAGAGCATGTCTAAATATTTGTTTGTACAAATGTTGTCTTGTATGTTAGAGCCTGTCTGGTTATGTTGATTGTGTTTGACTAGATTTTTCAGATATACAAAAGTATGTCTGTTAATGGTGGCTGATTATGTTTAACAAGATTTTTTTTTAAATATCTTAGAGCAGTTGTCAACAGCATGCAGATCTTACTTATTTAGTCATTCCTCTTCCCTCTTCTACCGTCAGGTGTAGTTGTTTGAAAGACAGAGTGCCATACTATCCTATCGGCTGTCTTCTTCATGGCCTAGTTTTAATCTAGTCTTCGGTTATTCAGAGATTGTCTAATGTTGACTCTGGGTCATCCTGGAGCTCTAGCACTTAGTTTCCATACTTGTCATGGTTGCCGATCTCCTCCCATTCTACTGACATGGCCAAACATTTTAAAACACATAAGGAAGGGAAACCCGAGGCCTGTAAACAGTAAATAAATATTAGTCAAACATAAAGGTATGTCTAGATGGCAGGAAGGATAGTGTGATTTGCTAGCATAGCTAGGTGGGGGTGTCTCCCAGAAGGTCCTGGGTTCGAGTCCCAGGTAAGCCACTCACGTCTGTTTTTCTGTTGTCTAGTTTTCTACTTCTTTATTTCTTACGAGTGCCTGAAAACATACCTTTATGTTTGTCTAATATTTATTGACATGGTCAAACTATTGTAGTTGGGACTATTCTACTTGGGTATGTAGGGGCTGATTTTTGAGGCCTTGCTGTATCATTTGGTTGCGTACCATGTCTTTTCTTGTTACTTAACCACATTCCTCAGATACCCCATTTTGGAGGTTTGGAGCTGGCTTTTGGGAGGGTTGTAGTCATATTGCATGACTCGCATGTATAAGTCAAGACTGTAACATAGATGGAACAGTATACAGCCATTTTTGTCTTCTTTCCTTCTCTTTTGCTGAGGAATCCTCGATTTATGGCTTGAAAAAGTCTCACAGCTGCTGCTCTTTGGGTAACCAACTCTTCTTTGGTGCCTCCCTTCCAGTCTATGACAGCTCCAAGGTATTTAAAGTGGTTGACCTACTCAAGAACCTGCTCTCCCAGCATAAACTGATGTCTTCTTCCTTCTTGTGATATCACCATGGTTTTTGTTTTTTTACTGCCTATGGAGAAGAGAGTGACCCTTAGGTCCCTCTCTTCTCCAGCTCTTCCTTTCAGAATTGCAGGTTGGATTGAAGATGTACCTCTGATTTAGCAATCAGACCAACATCATTGGCAATGCTAGGTTTGATGTACAAACCAGTCTCATCTTACAGTACTCCAGTGAATACTTGTCCTCTCCTTACATGCTTTGATGGCATCGTCAACAAGGAGAATGAAAAGATAAGGTGACAGGATATCACCTTGCCTTACACCAGTGGTGGTCCTGAACTTTTCTGACTTATGGTTTGCCATCCTCACATAATTGCTGCAAGACTTGTAGAAGTTATGTATAGCATGGATCAGAGCAGTCCCAAAGTTGGCTTCAGGGGACCTTATCAAATACTTTTTCCAAATCCAAGAAACAAGATGCATTTCACCTTTATACTCAAGGGTCTTTTCACTCAGCTGTCTGAGTGTGAAGATCAGGTCATGAAAACTTTGGTTTGTGAGGAAGCCACATCGGACCTCATCCATTTGTGGCTCATCTGAGTCTCCACTCCAGGATTCTAGAGTAAGTTTTACCTGGGACACTGAGATGGGATATGCTTCCCATATATATTTCCACATTTTCGGTTGTCACTCTTTTTGAAAATGGTAGTTATGATGGATCTCACTCTTATACTCAAGGGCCTTTTCACTCAGCTGTCTGAGTGTGAAGATTATGTCTTGAGTACTTCAGTTTGCTCAGAATCCATACTGGACCTTGTCCAAGTGTGGCTCAGCTAGGCATCCGAGTCTCTGCTCTAGGATTCTAGAGTGGATTTTACCAGGGACGCTGAGAAGAGATATGCCTCTATGGTTTCCACATTGTCGATTGTCACCCTTTTTGAAAATTGGTGTTATGATGGCAATCTCCCAATCCTTTGGTATGGTCTTGTAGCACCAGCCTGCATGTAGGACCCTCTGGAGTAATAGGTCACCTGCTGCTCCTATGTACATTACCACTTCTGGTGTTATACCATCTTGTCCTGCTGCTTACACATCTTGATTTTATCCAGTGTTGCCTTCAGTTTTTCTATCTTTAAGCCATCTTTACTACCATTGGTTTCCTCTTGTGTGATAGTGCTTATCATTTCTGATGCTTGACCATGCTCACCATGAAGGAGTTCTGAGAAATATTCTTTCCATCTTTCCATTACTTCCTTTGGGGCAGAAGCAATCTGCCTTGCTTGTCCTTTATTACTTTAAGAGGGCATTGTTTTTTCCTTCCTCATGTTCTTTAGGGTCTTATAGAACAATTTCTGATTTTCTTGAGCATCTTTTTCTAGTTTTTCTCTACATTTTTCCTAGGATTTATGTTTTACTGCAGCACCTTGTTCTTTGCTTCTGTTCTGAGTATCACATATTCTCTATATTACTCTATTATTTTCTGCTCTGATTTTAGCACTTAAACATGGTTTTTTATGCCTTTTTTCTTTCTCTTATTTTCTCTAACTTCCTCTGTCCACCAAGGTGTCGTTTTTCTCTTCTTCCCAAGTCAGACTTCACCACATGCTCCAGCTGCATCTTCTTTATGATGTCCTTGTAATTAATCCATATGGTTTTCAAGTCATCTGTTTGTTCTTCTGTTTCTCACTGCTGCAGCAATAAATGCCTGATACCAGGATATCTGGTCTTAACGTCTGGCTCACTTAGCTTGTAGGTCTGTGACGGCGTTGGTTGGTGTGTTTGCTGCTGTTCCTTCGTTCTTCTATTATTGATTGAAGAGTAAAGTCACTCTCTAGACGTAGTTAAATGTTTGGTATTGATGGTTAGCTCTGACCATCAGAACACCCCTTCGACGTTCTGATTTGCATATTATATATTAGTTTATTTCCCTTGTGGGAGAGCTATCGTGCTGGAAAACGTAAACATTAACAGCTGTGAACCAAACCCGAAACGTAAGTAAAAGATCAAGCCTTCTGTTCTGAGTCCACATGTATTGAGGTTCATACAAAAGATGATATCCGACATTCACAAAACTTCATGTACAGTTCAGCATAACAATGAATTCCAAATAATATCAGTAAGTATCCGTCCGTGTCAAAACAATATGTCAGATGAACATCGTGGCTATATACGTGCGCTGTTGTAGTCAACAGCCAGAAATGAGCGCATGAGTTCTTGACAGCTACAATTTGAATCATAATGCGATTCTCCTTCCATCATTAATTTAATTTAATTAATCTCATACTTAGATTAATATCCGAACTGACCCTGAGTTCTACATTGATTCATATATATAATATAGGCTATATACTAAGCCTTTTTCCTTGGAAGAAATACAAGACACGACCTTCTTGCTTGACGGATAGCGTAACAAGGGCAATGTAACCAAGTCACCCAGCGTGACCTTCCCAACGCGAATGCGTCATAATCTCCGCATATATTTCGCGTTCAGTATACCGTAAAATATCGACATATTCTATAAATGTTAATGACCCCTAAACGTTGCGCACGGCTAAACCCCAGCAGACGCCGTCATTTAAAATAACACCGTAACAAGGTCCTAATACTCATCTCTCCTGTTTGTTTACTTAATTTCTTACGGGAATGATGGACATTGCCTAGGCCGAGCAACTCTTTCACTTTTAATTGTCAGCAGGTAGTGATCACTTCCAATCTCTGGCCCTCTCCAGCCTCTAGTGTCACGCTTATACTTGAATGAGATCCTCCTAACAATGGCATAGTCAGTAACTGATTTCTCATGCTTTGTTGGTTCACATCTAGTGTATGCATGTATGCGCTTATGGGGGAACTTTGTGTTTGTAATAACAAAGTTTTGCTCAGTGCAGAATCTAAGGAGTCACTTTCCTTTGTCATTTAGTATATCTTCTCCATAGCTTCCAATAACTCCAACCCATCTAGCATGGTCATTTCCAACTCTGTGATTTAAATCTCCATGCAGGCTAATTTCATCCAGACAATAGTCCACTGTCTTTTGAAGCAGCTCGAAGAATTACTCTGTGACGTCTGCTCGCTCATCTTCATTTGGCCCATACAAAATGACAAGGTTGACTATGGTTTCTCCTTTTTTTGACTTTAGCATAGACTCATCACACATAAGGCTAGCAGAGTTGGACATATGAGAGGATGCATCCGACGTGTATACAATCTGCGTGCTACAGGAACAGTTAGCATTCATACCGTTTAACTGAACGAACGAATTAACTTTTTTTTCAAAGGGTTGAGAATTGGGTATGCAGGCTCCTCTAACATTCTGCCCTTCCTCTCTCTTTCTCATCTTGCATACTGTATCCTTACATTCCTGAATGTTATTTTAAGCATTAATTAAAAAGATTGCAACATTATAAAGGTAATATAGCAGCATACATTTATCGTATCCAATAAAAATTATATATATATATATATGTGTGTGTGTGTGTGTGTGTGTCTTTAAAAAATTAGGAATGAAAGAGAACAAATCAAACAAACAAGGGAGACTGAGCACCTGTGGGTTTGATCAGAGTGAAATGATGTTGATTCTGTTCAGCAGTAATAATACGATGTAGTAAAGAAACAAATACTACGCAGTATAAAATATTGTCATCTTGTATTAATTGTCTCCAACAAAACTGCATATTTATACAACACAAACAGTACCTTGTTATTCGCCTAAGTAATCTGTCCAATTCTTTATTACTGGTACAAGGTATGTATTTAAAAATATTTTTTTTCCAATAAATAATTTTTTTCTTAAATTGACTTGAATGCACATTTCGAAGTCTGTGACATTATCAGATCTAGTTATGGTGTCTTTCATTTCTAATGTAGATTCGTGCCTAAAGTGTTCAGTTGCTTTTTTTTTCCTTCGTGTTGAAAAGTTCTCTTCATTAATCTCCTGAACATGCCCTATTAAAGAACATCTCAGATAAACATTGTTTATGACCAGAGCTCCTATAGATACGCAAAAATACAAATATTACAAAGAAAAAGAAACAGCCGTTGCAGATGATGGACACAATCTTAAGTGAAATGAGATGATGAAAGAGAGGAAGAAGTTAAAAAACAGACTGACAGGACCTTTGCTGTTCTTGTGATATGCTAGAAGACCTCATAAACGTCTAGACTTCTTAATTCTGATTAAGATTTGTCGCAAGCTCGTTAGTGCGTCACGGATGTATGTCTGACTGTATGGGTTTGTGTGTATGTGAGAGAGAGAGAGAGAGAGAGAGAGAGAGAGAGAGAGAGAGACAAGAGAACCTCTTATTACATTTAAGAATATTTGGTAAAAAATCAGCGCGTGTGTGAGAGTGAGAGACAGAGTGAAACACAAGAGAATCTGTTATTATATTTAAGAATATTTGGAAATTAAGCACAAACAAACAAGTGCGGGTTTGTGTGTGTATGTGTGTGAGAGAGAGAGAGAAAGACAAGAGAATCTTTTATTACATTTAAGAATATTTAGAAATTAAGCACAACAACAACAAAAAAATGTGCAGGTCAACAGCAACCAGAAAGTGACATACTTTTACAACCGGGTTTGATCCTTCGATGTCGGCTCTTCCTGTCATTGCAAAGCAGAATTTGTTAAGCGTTGGATCGTTCACCCACTAATAGGGAACGTGAGCTGGGTTTAGAAGGTCGTGAGACAGGTTAGCAACTTTTGTTCACCTTTCCCTTGTATGAAAGTGTCCTTAATAGAGCTGTCTTTTCTAATGTTATCTAGTAGTGGTTCTCATGCAAGAACATACAGTAAAGGAGAGAGAGGGCATCCCTGCCTTACATATCTTGTTAGCCTGAAGGTGATAGTTAATGTATGATTTACTAACACTTTGCTCTGGGGCTTCACGTATAGAATATTAATCCATTGTCTGAAGTGTTAATCTATGTTGCATTGTAATAATGTTTTGTGGAGGTATGAGTGTAATATTCTGTCAAAGGCTTTCTCCTGGTCAAGGGAAAGAACCGGGGACTGACAATCCTTCTGGTGTGTAGGTGATTATGTCTTTTATGAAATATGTGTGTAGATCGATGTTTCTGTGCTGGACACTACACTGCTGGTCTTTGTGTATGAGGGTAGCCATGAATGGTTTTAGTTTGTTTGTTTGAGCTTTCGTTAAAATTTGATAATCTATGTTTAAGAGTGAAATTGGTCTGTAGTTTTTAAGTAGTGTTTTGTCGGAGTTTGGTTTTGGTATTAGTGATGTAAGACTTGTGGGAGTTCCATATAACTCCGCCTAGGCTGGTCCAAAGCCAGCTGAATAAATAGGAGGGTGGCGTGCATGGAGGCTGTATTGAGGCAGCCCCTCCGTCATGCAAAGGCACAACAGGCCAATCACCTGTTTATCTTAAAAACCAGATTACGAGAAACATAAGAGAGAAAACCAGACTGATTCTAAAGGCAACGAACTGGAACGGACTATGACCTACGGAACATGGAACACACGAAGTATAAAGCGGAAGGAAGAGGAGCTGATGGAAGAGATGAGGAAAGCCAAATTAGAAATCCTGGCTTTAACAGAAACAATGAAACAAGGACAAGGAGTTATGGATCTCGATGGTGACACGTGAAATTGAGAGGTAAGTGGAAGTCTGACAGAGTACTCATGTGGATAATGGCAGATAGTTGGTGGATTTGAAGTAATCTGGGACACCTCCAGACTTTCTCATCCTCTAAAACTGTGTTAACAGCAACCAGTTGTAAGAGAATTTACTTTGTTTGGTTTTTTATTTTTGTTTGTTTGTTTTTACTTGTTTGTATTAGTTTTTTTTTTTTAGTTTTTTATGTTTAATTTTAATTTTTCTCATTTTTAAAATTTTTTTCTTTTATTCTTTTTATTATTCAAATTTTTAATTTTTTTAATTTATTTATTTGTATTTATTTATTTATTTTATTTTTATTGTTTGTTTGTTTCTTGAAAAAGGGGTGTAACATACACATTTATTCACGCAATTTTGGTTTTGATTTGCTATATTTGGACTGAGAGAAGGGCTGAGGAATATACAATATTTGGATATAAGAGATCTGATTTTATTATCTTGAATTTATTACACTATAAGTCCTAATTATAACCCACCAAGAGTTGAATGTCACAACGGGCTGATCACCCGTTTGCCAGTCACTTCGATTACGGAAACAACAGCAAATGGGTTGATTTGCCGTTGCCCTAAAGACGCCACTAGGCGTGATGGGAAACAATGGCAAAGAAAACCTATCTGCTGTTGCCCTAAGACGCCACTAGGCGTAATGGCCACTGACTGCTTTGACGGTCTGTGGCTAAGGACAGAAGAAGAAGAAGAAGAAGAAGAGTTGAATGGGGTATGTTGTTTAAAAAATAAATATCAACATTCATTTTTATCGCACTGCGTTTTACTTGCAACTACAATACATGTGAGAAGGGCTCCAAGAATCTTTGTGTAAGTTATGAAAATTGTCATTATTTATAAACATATACGAGGATTTAAGTACCTTTGTCATCTTCAAGTACTGTGCTCGCTGGCGAAGGTGACCATGAAGGTTGACAATTTATTTCGCTTGATGCTGTTACTTAATTTCGTGGTTAAAAGACAGTATTACTGGAGACCTTCGTGTTGAATTTGTAATTTTTATTTTCAAAGCGACCTCAGTGTTTGTCTGGCGTTATTATTGTTTTTGTAAATCTCGAAACAGTGTTGGCGATAGGTTCACTTAGTGCCCTGTATATATACAGGGCACTAGGTTTACTCTTTATATGCCATGCAATTGTGTATTTTTTATTTGACCCATTACCAAAATGGATACCCTGCGGTTTTAAGAACATTTTAATCTTTTCTTTTCTTATTTGAAATCGATGTTTTTTCTCAAATAAAACTAGTTCGCTGAACACCGAGGAAGTGCGGGCAGCGTTGGCATTGCTAGCAATCCTTTTCAGGACAAGTCCTTTTCAGGGCTTTCTCATGATAGTTGGTGTTAGTCCGTTAAAGACTTAGTGTCTATCAACCTTAGTATGGTTAGCAGTCCTTGTCGAGGCTTTTTCAGCTAGGTTATGGATGCTAGTAGTCATTTTCTGGGCTAATATTACAACAAAACAGTGCTTCAGTTAACATAGTTCACTTATTTTTGAATTTCCATTTGCGCTCGTTTAAAACCAACCGATTTTAGTCTAGGTTGAAAGTACATGCCTCGCTCTTAGAAAGCAAAAGCTTAAACAACAACTACATTATTTTAGTAAGTGCATATGTTATAATAAAAATGTGAGAAATTGGCTGAGGAATCTTGTGAACTGCAATAAAATGTTATTTGGCGTGAAAAAGTAGGCCCTATCTGTCAAGTCTTATGAAGTGTAAACCTGACTGAAAAAAACGTCAACAAAAAAAATGCAATTGTGAACTTACAATTGCAATGAAATAATCAGAATATCAGTGCACATTTAATTTGAAACTTATCTACACATTGTTATCAGTCAGTTCAAGGATATAATTTTATGCTTTTTTTTCTTGACCATCGACAGACTAGTGGTGATGTGGCCAGCATCATGCCGGCTGCCTTATCTTTACCAGAGTTGCTTTTGTACCCAATTCATGAGATTGGATCGACCTCAGAGCCATTTGTGGTCTAAAATATCCCACATCAACTGGGAATCAAACCATGTACTGCTAAGCTAGGAAGCCTGTGCACTAACCATTGCCCTACTACAGCAGAAAAAAAACAGGCAGTAGATAAAAATATTAATCACAGTAGGTCATTTTGGTATTAAAAAGAATATAGGAAATTGAAAGAAAAATCTAGTGAAATGCTTTAAATCATTTTTGTGGGTATGAAAATTTGACTGTTATTCCATGTGATTGTGCAGATGTGGTAAAAAATAATTACAAACAAATAAAAATAAAATTGTGTCCTACAATGAAATATTTCAGATCCAGTTTAATCTATGGCAGTAATATGTTCAGAATTTCAATACACATTTAGTTTGAAACATATTGACATATTTGTATCATTATCACTTCACATATATAATTTTTTTTTTTTTAAAGAGAACCACATATTTTTTTTCAAAATTGGCATCTAAAATGGGTGCATTTTGTTTCTAAATGTTGTTTTAAAAACAAGCGGTAAAAATTTAGGACCTACATTGTTCTATGAATAAAAATATGGAAAAAGGGCTAATAAATCTTGTGAAATGTTTTTAAACTATTATGTTTTGTGAAAAAGTGTCCGTGTCTTGTGAAGGGTAGAATGATAGAAAATATTCGTAAAAACATATTTAAAAAAATGTGCATCCATTTAAAACACATCAACACTTTCTTGTCACAATCACTTCACAGATATAATTTTTTATGATTCTTTTACCCAAAACCAACTATTTCTGTAAAAGCCAAAGATGAAACTACTAAAAATAATTTTATTTGCATATACCAAGCACATATACCAAATTCTGTTTTATGTTTCCTAGAAGAATGTTACCACTAATCATCTGCTTTCATGGCAGTCATAAATACTTGAGGTCCAGCATGAATTCTACACTATTCAGTTACCACTGTCATTGGTCCATTGGCAGGAAGTCTTCTTGATTCTATAACCACTGTCATTGGTCCAATAGCAGCAAGTCTACACGATTCTATTACCACTGTCATTGGTCCATTAGCAGCAAGTCTCCATGATTCAATTACCACTGTTAATGGTCCATTAGCAGCAAGTCTTCACGATTCTATTACCATCGTCATTGGTCCATTGGCAGCAAGTCTACAAGATTCTATTACCATTGTCATTGGTCCATTTGCAGCAAGTCTACACGATTATTTTACCACTCTCATTGGTCCATTAGCGGCAAGTCTACACAATTCTATTACCATTGTCATTGGTATTAGCGGCAAGTCTACACGATTCTACTACCACTGTCATTGGTCCATTAGCGGCAAGTCTACACGATTCTATTATCGCTGTCATTGGTCCATTTGCAGCAAGTGAAAGTGTTTAGCCTTGTCATTCTAAACCGCTTATTGTCTTGTTAGGTCAGAGTTCACAGCCAGAGAATGTTATGTAATGTCTGCGTTTACAGATATTGCAATCATTACATATTGATTCATACACCGTTTTGAGACATTAAGACGCTAAATTTTTCAAAGATACATATGTGCATAATTTCTTTGCTCTTTAAACAGGGTAGGTTACCTTACATAGTAAATCTTTTCACAATGTAGACATCAGGTTATTTGGGTGAACGATAATCAAATTATAAACAATCGAGATTGTGTAGATCATTAAATCATTTGCGTAACCAGCTCTGTTTTTTTTTCTAAAATTGTGTGACGAGATTAAAGAAGATACAACGGTATTATCTATCTTCATTCTGTTCATAGCCGAACTAAATCGACAAACTGGATTAAAAGTATTACAATTTAGATTCAGGGTGTCGATAGTAATATTCATGATCAAACTCCCGTACTTACAATGTCTATTTACTATACGTAATATGTGTACACAATGAGTAAATGACAGTCAATTATTTACAGCTTGTAGTTCACTCGTAGTTCTTAACTACATTTGTCAAGAATTATCATTCAATTAAAATGATCAAAATCAGTGTCTGTAGAAAGGGTGGTTGCCATATTTTTTTCCATTCCACGTTTCTAGGCTAGTTTCAAGTCCAAATGTAAGTGTTCTTATCATGTGTATTTATATAGTTGAGTTTCTTGCATTTATTCCGTGCTGGTCATTTTTTTCAGCAGAGTTGGGTGACGGACTTTGAGATCAATAAATCCAAGATTGTTATAGACATAACACAATTTTATGTCAGGTATGAAAAAGAGCTCAACTATTACGCTCTAGTCTATGGCAATGCAGCATCACCAGGACTCAACCTTCTCATAGTATTAACATGTTGTCTGTGTATTGCTGTCCCCAAGCTTTATCTGAACTCTGCCAAACGCGATCACTTGCTGACTAGCACAGTAAACAAACCATGTCGGGGCAGGGATTTCAATGTCTCCTAAATGCTGCTCACCATCTGTCTCCTGTACCTAATCATCTTCATTCCCAGCACATTTGTAGATATGGTTCATAATTTTACCATATTAGAAAAAATCTTTATTGACCCTCGGCATCTCTTAGGAAAAATGATTTTTGAATGTTTGTACTGCGTCTACTCTAGCTCCAATTTTATCATCTACGTCACCATGTCAAGTAAATACAAAAACACGTATAAAAACATGAGGTGTGGTACTCGACAGAAATGTGTAAAATAAACAGAATTTCAAAGAGAAAGTCAATGACAAAGTTGCAGCAAAGACAGATTTCTCGCTGTCAGAGTAATGCATGTTGTAACTGTCAGTCGTAGTTTTAACTAAGGCGTTCTCAACTTTTTTTCAATCTGAGTACACCCTTGGCTTTTAGTAAACCTTCCAGCACCCCATGCTCCAATAATAGAGAAAATTGATTCTAAAGTTTAACATGAATATTATAAAAGAAAAAAGATAAGATTAATTAATTTTTCAGCAAGAACACTTTAATCAGTAGACATTACTTTTGTTTTAGTATCTTGTATCAGAATACAGTCAGATAAATTGGTGAGTCTCTACATTCAGTTTCTTGTCAAATAAGTTATTTTCTTTGTACAGTATTTGAAAGGGATACCAGGGTATAATATTCAGCATCCAGTATGTTTCTCATTTCAGATTTGCCTGAGAGCAGGACTCTCAATTGTGTATCAAATCCACAACATTTGTTTCACTAACACTACTAATTTTTGAATATTTTAATAGGAAGGTATAGTTATTTAGCAAATATTCCTGGTACCCTCTGGACAAATTCCTCGTAACCCCATGTGGTACATGTACCCAAGTTTGGGGTTGACTGCTCTAACGCATGAATGTTCTAACTGCAGCTTCTTGATGTACCCTTTATCATCAGCTTTCTTGAATTTAGTGATAAGGCGGGGGGACCTAGAGTGAATAACACAACTGCTCTCTCTCTCTCTCTCTCACGTGTCCCAAAAGGACATTGATATGAGATTTGTACTTAGGGCTGGTAAACTCATTATACTAAAAATTACTACAGAGACCATTACTGCAAGAAGACATACATTCTAACGTGGGAATTTCCTGCGGTGGAGCCAGCTGCTGTGGTGGATACATGCTTCATATAGAGAGAAAAAAGAAATAATGAAGTCACTATACTAGCTTTCATATTCAACAATTTTTATCTCCCTTATTTCTTAGTTTTAGATACATTTTATCGCCAAGCTCCAAAGACGACTTTACTGGCTATCATATACAACAATTTCTATCTCCCTTATTTCTTAGTTTTAGATATAGTTTATCGTCAAGCTCCAGTGATGACTATTCTAGCTATCACATACAACAATTGTTAACTCCTTATTTCTTAGTTTTAGATATAGTTTATCGCTAAGCTCCAGTGACGACTACACTAGATATCATATACAACAATTTTTATTTCCCTTATTTCTTAGTTTTAGATATAGTTTATCGCTAAGCTCCAGTGACGACTACACTAGATATCATATAGAACAATTTTTATTTCCCTTATTTCTTAGTTTTAGATATAGTTTATCGTCAAGCTCCAGTGAGGACTATTCTAGCTATCACATACAACAATTGTTAACTCCTTATTTCTTAGTTTTAGATATAGTTTATCGCTAAGCTCCAGTGACGACTACACTAGATATCATATAGAACAATTTTTATTTCCCTTATTTCTTAGTTTTAGATATAGTTTATCATCAAGCTCCAGTGAGGACTATTCTAGCTATCACATACAACAATTGTTAACTCCTTATTTCTTAGTTTTAGATATAGT
The DNA here is from genome assembly GCA_024509875.1 of Oreohelix idahoensis. NCBI lineage: Eukaryota > Metazoa > Mollusca > Gastropoda > Stylommatophora > Oreohelicidae > Oreohelix > Oreohelix idahoensis. Next base: position 113,071 of record JAMPIV010017321.1, read on the forward strand.
TTATCGCTAAGCTCCAGTGACGACTACACTAGATATCATATAGAACAATTTTTATTTCCCTTATTTCTTAGTTTTAGATATAGTTTATCGTCAAGCTCCAGTGAGGACTATTCTAGCTATCACATACAACAATTGTTAACTCCTTATTTCTTAGTTTTAGATATAGTTTATCGCTAAGCTCCAGTGACGACTACACTAGATATCATATAGAACAATTTTTATTTCCCTTATTTCTTAGTTTTTTTAGATATAGTTTATCGTCAAGCTCCAGTGAGGACTATTCTAGCTATCACATACAACAATTGTTAACTCCTTATTTCTTAGTTTTAGATATAGTTTATCGCTAAGCTCCAGTGACGACTACACTAGATATCATATAGAACAATTTTTATTTCCCTTATTTCTTAGTTTTAGATATAGTTTATCGTCAAGCTCCAGTGAGGACTATTCTAGCTATCACATACAACAATTGTTAACTCCTTATTTCTTAGTTTTAGATATAGTTTATCGCTAAGCTCCAGTGACGACTACACTAGATATCATATAGAACAATTTTTATCTCCTTATATTTTTTAGATATAGTTTATCGTCAAGCTCCAGTGAGGACTATTCTAGCTATCACATACAACAATTGTTAACTCCTTATTTCTTAGTTTTAGATATAGTTTATCGCTAAGCTCCAGTGACGACTACACTAGATATCATATAGAACAATTTTTATTTCCCTTATTTCTTAGTTTTAGATATAGTTTATCGTCAAGCTCCAGTGAGGACTATTCTAGCTATCACATACAACAATTGTTAACTCCTTATTTCTTAGTTTTAGATATAGTTTATCACTAAGCTCCAGTGACGACTACACTAGATATCATATAGAACAATTTTTATCTCCCTTATTTCTTAGTTTTAGATATAGTTTATCGCTAAGCTCCAGTGACGACTACACTAGATATCATATAGAACAATTTTTATTTCCCTTATTTCTTAGTTTTTAGATACCTCTTCTTCCTCGCTCACCTTCAGACTTCCACATTTATGACTCTAATAAAGACAGTCGTCAACTCAAGGTTCCCAACATCTCCAAACAGTTTTTCGTTAACAGAAGTGGGTTGTTGCCATATGCTACTCCGTTCATTACTGTAGGTCGGGCAGTACTGCAGCACGTGTTTGACTGTCATTGGGCTGGTACTGCAGGTGCAGAGATCTGTTGCACCAATTTTGTATTTGTGGTATAGATGGTATCTCAATCTGTTGTGTCCAGTCCGTAGGCGAAAAATGATGATCTGTTCTTTCCTGGATAGTTGATGATATGCATCATTTTTCAAATGGCTGGATGCTCTCTTTCCCATTTGGATGTGAATGTAGCCTTTATAGTAATCGTTGCCATTGCGTAAGTTGTCTCTATATAATTTTGTTGTTAGGCACCTCCTTTCTTAGCAAGTTTATCTGCCTCATTTCCTGGTATATTGCAATGGGCTGGTATCCACTGGATTGTGCACTTGTTGAAGCATTTGGCCAGTCTTTCAACGGAGATTATCAGATCTTTCAATCCTTTAGCATGGTGGCTCTTCAGCGCTGTTATAACTGAGAGGGCATCTGTAAAGATTACTATTTGTTTTTCTGCATGTGCCTTGCATTCAAAAAGGGTTTCCGGTGCCTGTTTCTGGGCTTCTGCTTCAGCACTGAAGTTACTGCAGTATTTGCCAGTGGCAATTGCCACAGAGTGGATTCTATTCTTTAATTTTATGTGGATGCCAGCACCGCCATTTTCAACTGCATTTTTTGCTGAACCATCAGTATATGCATATGTCCAAAGCTTTGCTTGGAAGTTTTGGTCAATATACTTGGTTGCTATATATATATATATATATATATATATATATATATATATATATATATATATATATACATATATATATTGTCAGGACACTGTCTAGGCTATGTTCCCAGATGTCAGAATATAAAGGATGTATCCTACTTGTCAGAGCATAATATTATGGTGGGTGTGGGTTGTATGAAGATGGTGATAAACAATGGCTTGTACAAACTAACCCAATGCCACTGATACAGTTACACAACATTTATTAGACTGATAGATAAATCGTGGAAATCAATTACATGTAGCAAGCAAACTGACATTACATCCAGGCTGACATTGCCTGCAGGAAATAACTCTGAACTCTCGTGTTCACGAACAAGAACACACACTAACAGTACACATAAAGTCCTTAGTGCGGCATACCTTCCTCGCACAATCATAACACCATCCAGTTATGATCCACTTATTATTAGTGGTTGGCGGTATTAAGCATCGCCATCTAGATTCTCTTAGAATCTCATTCAGGTGGGAATTCAACAACACCTGTATTATTCTGATACTGCTACAAGGCGGGAAATGCGCCTTTCTTCCAGTAGCTCCAGGGACGGACACTACAATGCCCTATACTGTTCTCCACGAACATAATTTAAATATGGTTCCAGCAGGAACACTTCCAGGTGGTACAATAATCTTTGCCTGTACAATAGGTAGGACCTACACAATATATAATAAATATATCCTCATATATTAGAATAATCACATCTGTGTTTCTCCACAGTCACACAATATGAGCTCACAGCTCGGCTACTAATCACAGACTCGAGCGTACAGCTCAGTTGCCAAACACAGACTTACTCAGTCACACCAGACTTGTATTCATTACATGCTGTCTCCCAACGCATGCACAAGTCACCCCATGTTGACATAAAGTCAGACATGAACTCAATCCCTGAGTTACACTTAACCAAGTGTTAACAACAGTTCAGTGACCCTTAACATCAATCACTATCATCATTTACACTCATGAAACTGTTCTGTGACATATATATATATATATATATATATATATATATATATATATATATATATATATATATATATATATATATATATATATATATATATATATGATAGGGTGGGCAAGATGATGATGTTGTTGTGATATTTGATCACTCTCTTTTCACACTCGCACTGACCCGAACAACAATAAAACTCTTGATTCTGAGGCAGGGGCTGTATTTATTTTTACAACCCATTCAGTGACTAAGAGCACACTGAAACAAACATTAAACAAATAAATCAACGAACATAACACCCAGCTAGTGCTCAGTTGCTAATTGTGTCATGTCTTCGTTCCTCTTCTACCGACACAGGGCTAGCCTAACTTCGTTTCTTCTTGGCGACTCTTACAAAATAGGCCCGTCTGTCGGCCGCTATCTCTTTATATAAACCGCTAAGCCTAAACACTCAACTTAGTCCGCGCGCGCAGTAATTGCGCCACTTAAACAACACTCGCGATATTTGCTTTATTAGGCACGAAAACACAGATAAAACCTACCGCTATTAAATATTTAAATATAACACACGACTATCAAATATAACACATCACAACTAATTCTTAGGCTTTATTATGGCCTATTCATCAATCTTGAAGACTTTTTACATCCCAGCATGCTTCGCGCACATCGAAAATATGGGCGATAAATATGCCAAAAACAGGAAGGGGGCGGGCGTCTTTTTGGCCCCATCACATATCTCCCTCCTGATTTTGTTGTCGTCCCGACAACATCACTACCTCAGGCACTTCAATTGTAACCTCTCAGATCGTCTCGGGGCAGGACCCTCTATCGGCTGCAGGGCGTACCAGCCTGGTTCGGGCATTAGACCATGCACGTCCTCCCCAGGGTCTGTCTCATCTGGCGAAGCTGGTGCCTCAGGTAGGCCTAGTGTAGCATCTACCAGATTCGGAGAATCATCTTTGTCCTCACTTCGTCTCAGTTTGTGCGCCGCAACCCTCATCTTCAGATCTTCGTTGCCTGCTGGCCTTATCACATAAGGACCACCGCTAGCTTCTGGAATTGACGATACAATGAATTCGTCGTTGGACCACACGTCTTGTATTTTGGCCCTGTCAGTGTAGTGCACTCTTTTCCGCACTCTTTCACCCACTCGCAATGGTGTGGGGCCTGGAAGCTGATTACTTCTCTCCCTCCTGTCAGCGGCCATTTTCTGCATTCTCTCTGCAGCTTTTTGGTGTGCTATGTGCAACCTCTCTAGGTGACCTTGCAGCCACTCATCAGTTATCTCCGGCTCTTCATCTGGGCGCGTGCCTATCATGAAGTCTAGAGGAAGCCTCGGTTCTCTGCCGAAGAGGAGGTAGTATGGTGAGTACCCTGTTGAAGAGTGGGGGGTAGAGTTGTAGACCATAACCACCTCCGCTAGATGCTCAGACCACCTTCGCTTCTGGTCGGCTGTCATGGGTCTCAGCAAATCATGCAACGTCTTGTTGAAGCGCTCGCACTGCCCGTTGCCTTTAGGATTGTAAGCTGTAGTGCGGCTCTTGTGGACTCCATATACCTTGCACAGCTCTGCAACTATCGCTGACTCGAAGTTCCGGCCTTGATCAGAGTGTATCCTCTGAGGAGCTCCGAGATATTGCTTTTTGGTCTGTTGTTGGTATAGCAATGGTGTACTTGCTGAACACATCTGTCAGCACTAATACATTCTCAAACCCTTTGGAATCCCGCTCTAGCAGTGTGAAATCCATTGCTACCACCTCAAGTGGTCTGGAGGCAATCAAGTTTCCCGATGGCCCATGAAACTTCAATTGAGGTGCCTTGGCAACGTTACATCGGTTGCATCTGCAACAAAAGACGTCAACATCAGCTGTGATGCCTACCCAGAAGCACCTACTTCTCAGCAACTGCAGCATGCGCTCTCTTCCCTAATGGCCCACCCTGTGAGCAGTCTAGTATCCATGGTTTCATGGACTCAGGTATTACCAGTTGTTTCATGCTGGATCCATCTGATCCCTTCACTGTCCGGTATAACAACCCATCTGTCACTTCAAGCCGGTTACCCTGATTACCTTAAGTAGTTTCCTTGCAGCCAAGGGGATCTTTCGAGCATTATTTCCTGCAGGTCTGGTGCCATCCTTTACCATCTTCCTAACCATCGCTACCACATCATCAGCTCCCTGGAGATTTATCAATTCCTCACGCGAATAGGTGGGAAATGCTTGAGTGGTTGCTGGTGCTGTGGTTGATTCGGCCGGTATCCTTTTACTGATATCTTTCTGGCTTGTTGCTGCCATCAACCGTATCTCATATGGTATCTGGGTGAACTCTCTGATAACCTAAGCTGTTATGCCACTTATTGCAACATCTGCATCATCCTCCAGTTCTTCGCCTGCGGTTTCAATTGGAAAATGGGACAAATAATCTGCATTTCCATTGGCTCTCGCTGCCCGATGTCGGATTGTGTAGTTAAACATCGCCATCTGGGCCATCCATCTCTGCTCTATAGCTCCCAGTTTAGCTTTCTCCCAGAAGGCCTATTGTCTGTAAATACCTCTACTTGTGATCCTAGCAGGTAACCTCTGAACTTCTCAGTCATGGCCCACTTAAGACCTAGCAGTTCCAGCCTCATACTGCTTTTTGAGTTTCTTTCAGAGGGTCGAAGTGTGCAACTTGCATATGCCAAGACTTTCTTTGTTCCATCTTGCACTTGCGAAAGAATTGCTCCTAATCCTTCATATGATGCATCTACCTCCAGGATAAACGGTAGCGAGAAGTTAGGGAACCCTAGTAGCGGTGTGGAGGTTAGCGCCTTTTTCAGTGTCTCAAAGGCTACAGCACACTCTTCTGTCCACAACTGTCCTATGGGTGACTTACTTCGTCTTTTAGTCTGCATGCCTTGATTGAGCGCAGCTACTAAATCATATAGCGGTTTGGCTATCTTTGCAAAGCCCGGCACAAATCTGCGGTAGTAACTGGCCAATACCAGGAATGACCGTAACTCAGTCTGGGAGCTTGGTACAGGGGCCTCTTGAACAGCCTTCACCTTGTCTTCCATAGCTCCTATTCCATCTGCTGATATAGTATGCCCCAAGAATTCAATCGTTGTCCTAAACAGCTTACACTTTACTCCATTCAACTTCAGCCCTAGCTGGCGTAGCTTAGAGAATACTTTCTCCAGTCGGCTCAAATGGTTGGGGAAGTCAGCAGAGTACACTAAAATGTCATCAAGGTATACTAGTATCAGCTGGAACACTAAATCATGCATACTGCTCTGCATTAATCGTTGGAAGGTGCTGGCCGAGTTGGCTAAGCCCATCGGCATCCTGGTGTATTCATTAAGTCCAAAAGGGGTAGTGAAAGCGGTTTTCTCTTGGTCTTTCTCATCCATTGCTACTTGATAATAACCACTTGCCAGATCAAGTGATGAGAATATCTTTGCTCCTCCTAGCGCATCCAGGTACTCATCTACGCGGGGTAGAGGGTATGCATTTCTCTTCGTATTGCTGTTGAGTGCCCTAAAGTCTACGCAGAGTCTAAGCCGACCATCCTTCTTCCGGACCAAAACTATAGGGGAGGCCCAAGGACTGCAACTCTCCTTGATTATTTGTTTGTCAAGCAATCCTTGTAGGTGATCCTGTACCTCTTTATAGAAAGCAGGAGGTATTCTCCTGTAAGGCTGCTTAACTGGGGTGTCATCTGTTAATGGGATGGTGTGCGTTACCCTGTCCGTGTACCCTACATCTGTCTCATCTGTGGCAAAAAGATCGGCATAGCGTCTCAACAATGCTCTTACTTCCTGCTCTTCAGTCTCACTGCCCTCAAACCCAGCCATGTCAATTGGGCACATCTCTTGCTCTGGATTCGTGTATGGTGGACTTGCTGAGCTTAATTCTACATTAAGAGTCGAGATTGCCGGCTGCGCCAGGTCTGCAAGGTAACAGTGCTACGCAATGATGACACCTTAGCAACAAGCACATGCTTGTTCTTCCGGGATACAACCTAACTTATCTGGGGTCAAAGAGACCAAATATTCTTTCTGCAATCGATACTGGTGGTGGTAGGGGTGCAATGATCAGAACACGGGGGTGGTCGTGAAGCCCTTAACGATTGTGACAGTTTGATTGGTGGGCGGTGTGAGCTTACGGTATGGGTAGACAGAGCTCTCTAGGGAACAGCGCGGTCGATCGAGGGGTTGCCGGCAGTGAGGGGGGTGTAGCGTCGAGAGTAACTGCGTCAAGCATTTTGTCATCCATACTATACTGTATCAGTATATGTGGACATGTCGATTTAGTTAGGAACACACATGTGAGGAGCCATCCTATTTGCGAGTAGTGTGTGTAGGACGCGGTTAGGAGTGGCAAGTCGGCACACTTTACCACCAGCCGTGTCCTGGGATTTTGGGATGATGATCGGTGATATGAAGTGAGTGTCTTGGGGGTACGGTGAAGGACATGGTGTAGTTGCCCGAGAGAGTGAGAGCGCCGTGAGAAGTTATTAGAAGGTTTGTGAGCGGAGTGCTCGAAATAAAATGTAGGAGGGAGGGGTGCGAAGTCTCTGCTGATGGGGGAAACCGGGTGAAGTATCGCTGTTATTTGAAGATACGAGAAATTTTTGGGTGCGGAACAGGTTACTGATTGGTATAATACAATAGCGCACAGCTACTTGCCATGAATTTTGTTATGATGCGAGAACTAAGTAATGCAATGTTGATTGATACGTTTGCATGAGTGCTTATTAGTCCTCTGTTGACGACAATCGCACGTTTTCTAAACTGTCGTTTCTGGAGGGAGGGCGGGGGCCGGAAGAATACGGAGATCGGATGTAGGGGACAACAGAAAAAGGATAGGTGTACAGGGATGTGGGGACTCACAAACGTCAGACGTATCGAGTTAGTAATTTTACCCGAGGATGGGTGGTGGGAGCATGAAAGGAAATGAGTTAATGTCGTGTGGTGATCTGTCATAGGCAAGAGATGGGAGCATGGATGCGAAGGTACAGTGGTGCGGGAATGAGCAATGACAGTGGTGGGGCGAGTGATGGGGGGGGCTGCGGCAATAATTGTAGCTATTGTTCAACTTTGGTACAGTGTCCACGAAAAGAGTCGGGGCGAGCGCTGATGAGTGGTTAGAGCGGTAAGAGGCGTCTTAACTGTGGCAAAACTGTCCAACATTATCTCTGGTGGTACTATTATCGACGGCATATCATTTCTATTGCTTTGGTACGTAATACGCTTTGTGGACCATAAGATTTGGTCCTTGCTACCGGAGCCTCCCCTGGTTAGATTATTCTCTGTGAGGAGTGCGGGATGGAGATGAAATTGAGATAAATAATGACAAGGGGCGAAGACAACTTCCCATCAACTTCGATGGTTGAACTCCGTAACATTGCTCCTGTCGATGGTACGACCACCTCAGTGAACCTGTCCGTAACAATAATAACTCACAATTTTACCCCGTGTGACTTCCCTTAGCCATCAGAGCACTATATCATTCAGAGAACCGCAACAGCTTGCCACTTACCATGCGAGTTTGATCCGGTTTTAGGGCTGTGGGTGAGCTCGTGAGAGAGGGCCCCTTCACCGTTTCTTTTCGGTCAAGCTCAGTGGGGATTTGGTCGCTGACCTGGTCGACGACATTTCCTTGCATGGTTGAATACTATCTGTGAGCGCAACCTATCTTCCTGAGTGCGCGTGGTCCTTCTGCTGCGCTCCTAGCTTTTGTGTGTAGGGCCCTAGCCAGCAGGAGTTACTCACAATGGACAGTTCGCCACATGAAATGTTGTGCTGACTCTAATGATAATATGGAATTGAACACTCATTGCTTCTAGGTAGAAGAGACCAACCATGGACACCTGGTGTACAGCTAATGTATATCCATGTAGAGATATCAGCGCAGTCTAAAGCACCTCGATTCTATGGCTGCCATTCCAGATTATTTGACCGCGAAATTCTTGGCTAATTCTGTAACTGCGGGCTGTTCCCGTGGCGTCCTAGAGCATGTCCTCCTAGTGAAAACCTGACCCCCAATTGCCGCCTAACACAACATATCAGCCCTCATATCTATTATGGAGCCCAACAGGCCCCTTTCCTTCCAGCCTTACATTTTCCTTGCCACACAGGGTGGTCCTAGTTTAGTGCCTGTTGTACTGCATTCCCTCTGGACCTGCCCATACTCTTTTAATGTTGCAGTCACGAAAAGCTCCCCTATCACACAGCCTGGCATATCTATCAGCCAAGAGGCGTATAGTTAGTGAGTGTGCTGGCATCCACCTGCTTCTGGACGTGATTCATAATTTCACATTTTTGCACTCTGAAAGCATCGCCAATGGCCATCGCCGGAGGCTTCACATCATGCGTGGTATCTTGCACTTTTAGTCAGCCATCTGAGCTTGCAGATGATGCGAACTTGCTCAGGAGTTGTCCACGCCTTCGGCATTTGCCTTCATGGTGACACACACAACGCGCGTGCCATTAGTGGGTGGGATGGAGGGGCGCTTCGGATGTGTGTGTGCGTGTAAGCGCCAGGAGGTCGGCGAAGCTCTTGCTGGTCCTAATGAATCCACTCCCAGTCCATCTCAGAAGCATCATCTCTTATGGACAACAAATGATACTGGCATTCAGGCTCGTGAAGGACTCCCTGGTGCCCTCCATCTATTTTCTCCGCATCCAAGTCGTCCCCTTAGACTGTAGTGGTGAGATGGCAACAAACTGGTCCCTTAGCACTGTCTGTTCTCATCAAACTTGAACCATTGGCTTTCCCCTGCGCCCCCGCTGCCTGCTCCTGCATACAACACACTCAACACTCTCACCTATAGGGCAAATCTTTTGCGTACAACACACAGCAACGATTCACATACAGCCTATATCATAGTGCGTCTACACACACAGTAGTTCACACACTTCTATCTTTCTCCATAAGGAGACGTATAATAGTGCTCCTCGATTCCCCCATACACCCCATGAGTATGGCCTGAAAGCATTGAGCCTCGGGTCCATGATCTCTTACTTGTATCCGCAGCTCCATGCGCAGCAGACTGGGGTATGAGCACTGGTCGGGGGAGGGGTGTCTCCTCTGTGCGGGCGTGTGGGTGTGAGCGCGGTGCTGCTCAGCAGGTGACGATTGAGAGTGCGAGAGCGGGTACAAAGCGAGTGAGAGCGAGCAGATAGGACGTGTGGGTGTCGGGAGTAGTTATTGGGGTGGGATGAAGGGTTGAAAAATATAGAGTTTGATGTTAATAAGTTAGTTATTGAAGAGATAGAAGAGAAGACGTGATGCACTGACCACTTGTGTTGGATCTACATCCTCGTGCTCCCCTCTGCTCGTAGCATGTGTGCCCCTCTTGCTGCCAGACCGCACTGCTGGGTGTTTACACTATTTGTTCGTTTGCTGTTTGCTCGGTGTCACTGTCTGCCTATCCTGCCGACGACGCCAATTGTGATAGGATGGGCGAGATGATGATGTTGTGATATTTGATCACTCTCTTTTCACACTCGCACCGACCTGAACAACAATAAAACTCTTGATTCTGAGGCAGGGGCTGTATTTGTTTTTACAACCCATTCAGTGACTAAGAGCACACTGAAACAAACATTAAACAAATAAATCAACGAACATAACACCCAGCTAGTGCTCAGTTGCTAATCGTGTCATGTCTTTGTTCCTCTTCTACTGACACAGGGCTAGCCTAACTTCGTTTCTTCTTGGCGACTCTTGCAAAATAGGCCCGTCTGCCGGCCGCTATCTCTTTATATAAACCGCTAAGCCTAAACACTCAACTTAGTCCGCGCGCGCAGTAATTGCGCCACTTAAACAACACTCGCGATATTTGCTTTATTAGGCATGAAAACAGATAAAACCTACCGCTATTAAATATTTAAATATAACACACGACTATCAAATATAACACATCACAACTAATTCTTAGGCTTTATTATGGCCTATTCATCAATCTTGAAGACTTTTTACATCCCAGCATGCTTCGCGCACATTGAAAATATGGGCGATAAATATGCCAAAAACAGGAAGGGGGCGGGCGTCTTTTCGGCCCCATCACACATATATGAAAATACACATGAATAAAAAAAAAATAATTAGTGCCTTCATGGTTTCTTAAGGCTAGCATTTCACAACATAGAAATAACAACAATGCGTTACTAATCACACCAGCACTCATCTCACTACAGACTTTCAATGCCCGAACACTGTTTCACATAAGGATTGTTAACTATCAGGGGTTAGGCCCCCAGTTTCCTTAAGGGAAACGGCATGTCCTGTAGGTATAAATCCGGGTAGGTAATGTAATCCAAGCTGGAAAGACTAACACAGTACTTGTCCTCCTAATTTGATACACATAGGATGTGGAGATAAGCTCCCTCTGGATAACTTAATAAATCCTATGGAAGAACACGTTTTGCTGTGGGTGGCCAATACAAAATAAGCGAATCAAATTACATATGGCTGAGATGATTTGCATTCACTGATCAAGGTATGTGTAGTGAAGTGAATCTGTATGACAACATGCTCAAAAATTCCCCGCTCAAAAACTAGTTAACGTATTTTTAAAATCTATAAATAACTACAGTATTTGAAATTTGTCTGAGGGCCCAGTTAAATTTACCGCCAACAATTTCTCTAGTGTATTTGAATTTGTCTAGGAAACAAGTCAAAAGTTACCGCCCACCCAAAACTTATCTAAGAGCATAGTACCAATTTAACAACCAATCAAATCGTTTCCTATTCTTGTAGTGATAAGAACATTTTGGTTGATGTAGAAATAATGCCTATTTTGTGTTTTTGACCGAACGTAGATAATTTATTTCTGAATAACTAAAGATAATTAAAATGAAAGGGATATCTCAAATTATAGCGCTGATATTGCTTAACACATAAACATAAAGATTCCCTCATGATAAAATTATGTTAACTTAGAAAAATTTAATTTAGTGATATTTTCACCTCAGGGTAATGCCCAATTTAATTACTTAAAAAATACCCAAATTGAAATGCAAAGGAATAACTAAGGGAAAACTATATAGAACGATAGAGAGAAATTGGCCGTTTAATTATCACTTTTGATAATTAAAATCGGTCCACTAATAACTATAAGATAAAATGTTCAAATTTGGTCAGATTATACAGAAACGCTTAGAACTGCATAAGTTACTAGTCTCAAAAATTAACTTTTTGACTTTTCCTCAGATTGGTCGGGTGTAGTTCTATAAATAGTAACAACCTCTTGTGGTTTTCCGCCATTGAATCATAAAAACCACGCCGAGCTGACGTATCCTAAAAGACAGTATGACCAAGCCTTTGTCGTTTGAACTGAGAGAGCAGTGCTAAGAACCCTTTTATGGCCAGTCAGCTTGTGTGTGTGTGAACGTATTTACCTGAGGGTAAGAAAGATAATTTTATTTCCATACTTTGTTAAATAATTGACCTGTAAGTAAACAGGCTATGTGTTCCATATTAATTCGAAAGTGAAACTGCCGGCGGGATGTGTTGTGTCATGCTGACCTAAGTAGGAAGCAGGCTTGTTCAAATTGAAAAAATTGGTGTATAGTGTTTGCAAATTGGCAACAAATTTACGACAGTGAGTGTTAGTAGCGGTTTAATTTAGTATTTTCTTCTGGAGTGACACACTGTTCAAAGATCATGTGTTAAACATATAGGGAAGGTTAGAATGAAGTAATCAATAGGTCACATGCTGTATTGTACTTGCCATGATTATTGTATGGAAGCCAAACAGAGAAAGAATCATTACATGAAACTGATTGTAACAACGGAATTCAAGGTCTTGTGCAACTTGGTAGCACAATTAACTGACAATGGTAAGTTTAATATTGTTTAGGGGTGAATTGATTGAGGCAGACTTCTACATGGAATGGGTTGTTCTTCTATTCCAGGTTATATCACGAATTTACCTCGTGGCTGCATGCAATTGAGAAGAAGAGCGTGTGGGAGTTGAGACCCCATCTTCTCAGCCAGGAGTCACAAAGTTGGTGATCCTGACTACTATTGAAAGAACAGCAACAGTCTAAAGTTAAGTCCTTTAAGAAGGCAATGTCAGTTCATCCAAACTCATTCACCCAAGAAAACTTAAACACCGTTGTATGATGAAAGTATCAGACCTTACAGTGTAGGACTAGTAGCAGTATCAATATTATGAACAGGAACTGTGTGTGTAGACATTCCAGTGACCCCTTTACAGAAATGGAACAGATTTTCCAAAATATTTATTTTATTATGTAAATAAGCATTTTCTTGATTTTGAGAATTCCTGACCCAAAAGATTGAGGTTCAGGAAAATTAAATTGTACATAAAATTTCATACAGCCTAGCTTAAATGATTTTATTAAAGTTGAAGTTCTGTTTGAAATTAATCATTAATTATATTAAATACATTCCCCTAGAACCGTAGCTAAATCAATTTGGGATCAGAAGAGGTAGCCGTTAGGGACTCAGAGGATCATCATCATCTACTCTGAGAACTTACATAGCTTGATCCCCCTTTGATGTCTATACACCCTTGCTCTTTTCAGAGAAGGGGGTATTACTTATAAGACCAGTATCTTATCTGGCACTATCCTGGTATCCTCTGATACAACTATTTGTCCAGGATAGCCTATGCTTTTATTAACATCAAAACCTCTTATGACAGTATGTAAATCCGAGATGAATCATACAGTGCCCCAACTCTGGTTCATTCTTTGCATCTTGGCTTCCACAGTTCTCTGGCAAGTTGTTTTTAGTCAGCTTCTCTTTGACTTTCCCTTGGGGGTCCATACCACAGCTGCTCTATTGATGGTATCATGGTCATTTCTGATGATGTGGCCAATCCAACGCCAGTGTCTGCCAGCTATGGGAAGACTTCCAAATGTTGTTGAGACTAGCAAAAACTGTTCTCGCTTTTTTCATTCTGTTGTTAATGTCCTTGCTTGTTCCGCCATCATGTGTTACAATGCTGGCCATACTTATTCAGTCTATCGGGTTTTTCTTGGATGTGTTGATGTGAATGCGTAAGTAGCGCAACGTCGTCTGCATATTCCAGGTCTTCCAGTGTAGAAAACATCCATCTAACACCTCTTGGACTGCCCTCTGTTGTCTGGCGCATCACCCAATCTATGGCTGTCAAAAATAATGTTGTTGATAAGGGGCATCACTGCAGCACTCCTGTTTTCACTTCGAAAGTTAGATCACTCAATCCAACACTGCCTGTAAAGTTAGAATAGAGGCTTTTTATAATAGAAACAATGCAGCTAGGAATTCCATAAGCCCTCATGGTTTTCCATGGGCTGTCCCTGTGTATGCTGTTGAAAGCCTTTTCAAAATCAACAAAGTTAATGTATAGCTGTCTTTGCGTTTGCCATTCTCAGCACTGCTCTATAATGTTCTTGAGGGTGAATATATTATCTGCACATCTTCTGTTCTTTCTAAAATCCGCTTGGTCTTTCCTCAGTTTATAGTCAACTGCTTTTGAAATTCTCTGGATGATTATCCTGCCTAGTATTTTACTGGGAACTGAGAGGAGAGTAATTCCTTTCCAGTTGTTGCAGTCTGCAAGGTCACCCTTCTTGGGCATTTGACAATTATTCCTTTACTCCACTCTGTTGGTGTTGTCTCAATGTCCCAAACATGTGCAAATAGTGCTTCTAATAGTTCTGCTGCTAGTTCAGGGTCTGCCTTGAATAACTCAGCATTTACACTGTCGTGACCAGGCGCTTTTTTATTTTTTAACCCATTGATGATAGGGGGTCAGAGTGGCTCAGGGGTATGGTGTCCACCTCGTATTTAAGAGGTACCGGGTTTGAATTCCAGTTGAGGAATTACAATTTATTGAAATCTTTTTATAGAACCAGTGGTCCTAATTGTGTCATACTCCCCGTGGTCTCACGGGTAGTGAGATCAGATGTCTAGCCTTCTCGGATAAGTGCAAAAAACTAGGAGGTTCCATGTGCAAGTTGTGCACGTTAAAAATCCCACGGCAGTTGGAAATCGTAAAGAGTAGACCTATCAGGCCACAGCTCTGGCAAAATTTAAAAAATTAGGAAACCTACCCACCACAAATAATATTTATACAATGTGTGATTTCTATATACACACACAATGGGATTCTCGCTGGTGCTATGGAGTTTGTGCACTGTGCTGAGATCCTCCTTGAGTGATCTAAGGGAGGAGATTGGAGCACTGATGACGTTGTCCATGTGCAATGAAGATAGTACTTAAAACCAAACCAAACCCTTTGATAGCTGTGATGATTTCTTCTTTACGTGGAATGTCTGTATTTACATCTAAGTCACTTTCAGCCTCAGGAACATTTAGCTGAGTCTCTGGTGGTTCCTTATTCAGTGTTTCTCTGAAGTGCTCTGCCCATCTTGTTTCCTGCCCTTGTGCTGTGGTGATGAGATTTCCTTGCTTGTCTCTTACTAATGTTATGTTGTTTTTACCTCGCTTTCCACTGCTAGTTTTAGTTAGTTTATAAACTGTGCTTTGTTCATTTCTCAGTGCTGCCTCTTATATCTGTCTTGCAAGGTCATCCAGAAAAGTCCCTTTGATAGCATGGGTTTGGCATTTTACTTCCTTGTCCAGCTGACTGTACTGTTCACTATATTTTGCCTTTAACCTGGGAGACTTAGCTTCTGTTTTCTTTCTTTTCATTTCCTTTCTCTTCACTACGGTGTTTAGTGTTTCTGGTGTAACAGTCTTGGCTCTTTCTTTCCTGGAATCCCAAGCATGACTTTCTGCTTTCCTTGTATATTGTTGAGATGGTGTTGAATTTCAGGTCAACATCATTGATCTCTGTTCTTTCCTGGCTTTTGGCAATCTGATTTAGTCTCTTTATGTGAACCCCGAAAGCTTTTCTGGTGAGGGGGCCCTGAGTTTCATGACATCATATCTTTTCTGTTTGACTGCATCTGGTCCAGCAGCTCTGAGTTTCACCTTCAGTCTTGCTACTACTAGGTGAAGATCACTTCCCACATCTGCGCCTCTTCTTGCTTTCACGTCTTGTAATGCATGTCTCCATCTGCCATTGATCATTATGTGATCTATCTGGTTTCTGTCCCGTCTGTTTTGTGATTCCCACGTTAACTTGTGCACTTCTTTGTGTGGAAAAAGAGTTCCTCCAATGACCAGGTTGTTAATACTGCATAAGCTTACTAATGTGACCCCATTATCATTTACTGTACCAATTCGCGTTTCTCTATTACTCTTTCGATATAAGTATTGTGTGTTCCAACTTTCACATTGAGGTCTCCCATTACTATAATAAGATCGTATGTAGGTGCAGTTTTCTTTTCCTTTTGAGCTGTTGATAGAACTCGTCCGTGACCTCTTCATCAATGTCGCTTGTTGGTGCATAGCATTGTACAATTGTGGCGTTGGTGAATCTCCTTCTCAGTCTTTTTCTTATCAGTCTGTTGTTGATGGGTTTCCATTCCAGCAAAGACCTTTCCTTTCCTTTCTTCAGGATAGTGGCTACACCTTCATTGTGCTGATCATCCTCTGTACCAGAGTAAAGTACTGTTTCCCCTGTAGCTGTCCTTGTTCTCCGAGTCCCAGTCGATCTGCTCTCACTTATTCCCAGGATATGTAATTTGTAGTTTCTCATCTCTGCTGTGATTTGTCTAATCTTTCCTGCCTTGTTCATTGTTCTGACATTCCAAAATCCATTTCTGGTTTTGTGTTTTGCGATCAGGGAATTCGTTTTCATGCCAATGCCTTCCTTTCAGTTTTCATCACTGGCAGTCATACGAGCCTGAGACTCCAGATGTCCATCCCATATCAACTCAGGTTTCCCTTCCTTATGTGTTATACATGTTTACACATCAAAATTCTTCCATTTGTTGCTGTTTCCATAACATGTGCGATTTTTTACACAGACAATGGTGTAGGCCATGTGAAAACCCCCAGCCTGGAGGACCAGGTTTTGTCTGACCCCTACCCACCAGACCAGTCTACTTTTACTGAAGGTAGGATATATCGGGCGGTATTCTTCGTCCCTGACTGTTTCATGATGCTTGTGAAATGGGGGATAGAAGTATGCTAGAAAGTTTTCTTCCTTCGCTCTTTCACACCATTTGTGAAATGGGGGATAGAAGTCAGGCTGAATGTTTTCTTCCATCGCTGTCTCATGACGTTTGTGAAAAGGGAGATAGAAGTCAGGCTGAAAGTCTTCTTCCCACTCTGTTTCAAGATACATGTGAAATGGGGGAAAGAAGTCTGGGTTGCCGGCCCTACATTCATTGCACTGTCTTCCTTTCTCAAGGCCGGTTGGGATCATATAGTCTGGGGTAGCTCCTTTCACTCATGTAAGGCAGCTCTTCTCACTATCCTCTGCCCTAAGAAAGCAGTGTAAACACGAAAATCATGAAGGTTTAAACTAATTAGCATCACCAAGTAGTGAAAGTAAAAATAGTATTTAACATACGAAACACTTGGCATAGGCAATACAAACCATTACAATAAACTGAAATTGTCAGGAGTATATGAAAATAGTCACACAAAAGCAGGCACGCAGTTTCATACCACAACACTCAACATCTAACACAGTAATTAAAGGAACACAGAGAAAATATAAATTTAAAATAGTCAAAAATAAAACATGTAAAAAACTTGTAAAAGTCTGTAGCCAATGAAATATGAGTGTTCCAAGAAAGTAAAAAAATACTTATTACTTTAGGCGTTACAGTAATCAACTAAACTACACAGGAGAGACGTCTCTGGTCGCATGGATTAATGTCAGTGAAAAAGTATGTGTGTAGTCATCATTGATAATGGATGTCTCTGACTGGCATATAGTAGGGACCATGTTGCACAGACATCATAAGTGCTTGGCTGAGTGATGCAGGGCTGAATCGCATCAGGTAGCCAAGTTCTGGATTCCACTGTGGACAAAGATGTTGGCTACTAGAGGAAGAATGATTCTTCTGTCTTGTTTTCAACACTTCTAGGAAGTTTCTGGGTCTGGTTCTTTGTGACTGCTCATAGAACTGTCATGTAATTTGTTTGTGAGGGACTGTCTTATGGGCAGTGGAAGAAACATAACATCATAACATTCAAAGTCACGGCACAATTTACTGTGGTTTCCACTTGTATGATTGGTTGTAAGCCTGTTTTCCTGGGCCATAAACGAAACTTGATATACTTGAGTTCTGGTGCAAACAACCCATCATGTGATGTCGCATGATGAGGTTGCATTTTGGTGCAAAAGGAGGCATAGGTGGTCAGTGGAGTCTTGGTAGCCATCTGATATAGACGTGTTTTGGAAAGCCTACGGCGGGACAGTGAGTAGTTGCCATTGTTAACTTAGTCCTGGTTTATTTGTTCTGGTTCAGAGCTATTATGCTCTACAGAACACCAATCAAACCTCACACAAGTCTTACTGGCAATACTTCGCTTCAGTACATCTTTTTTCATGTATTCTTTCAACTAAAAGACTGAGCAAACCCTACCCCACAAATATCAGACTTTTAAGGCTTCTCTCCAGAACATATTTTTGTGTGTTCCTTCAGGTTAGAAGACTGTGTAAACTCTACTCCACAAACATCACATTTGTAAGGCTTCTTTCACACATGTTTTATTTTGGGTTTTTAAAAATTAGAAGATTGTGTAAACATTACACCACAAAACATCACACTAGTTAGGTCTCTCTCCAGTATTCTTTTGTGTTCTTTCAAGGTAAAAAACTGTGTGAACTCTACTTCACAAACATCACACTTGTAAGGCTTCTCTCCAGTATGTATTCATTTGTGTTTCTTCAGACTAGAAGAATGTGTAAACCCTACGCCACAAACATCACACTTGTAAGGCTTCTCTCTAGTATGTACTCTTTTGAGTTGTTTCAGGTTAGAATACCATGTAAACCCTACTCAACAAACTTCACACATGTATGGCTTCTCCAGTATTTGTTAATTTATGCACTTTCAGACCAGAAGACTGCATAATCTCTAGTCCACAAACATCACACTTGTAATGCTTCTCTTCAGTATGTATTGTTTTGTGATTTTTCAGACAAGAAGAAGACTCTTCAAACCCTACTGGACAAACATCACTAGTAAGGCCTCCCTCCAGTATGTACTCTTTTGTGTTTCATCAGACTAGAAGACTGTGTAAACCCTACTCTACAAACAGCACACTTGTAAGGCTTCTCTCCAGTATGTATTCGTTTGTGTTCTTTCAGGTTAGAAGACCGAGAAAAACCTACTCCACAAAGAACACAATTGTAAGGCTTCTCTCCAGTATGAATTCTTTTATGTTCCTTCAGGGTAAAAAATCGTGTGAATTCTACTCCACAAACATCACACTTGTAAGGCTTCTCTCCAGTATGTATTCTTTTGTGTTTTTTCAGACCAGAAGACTGAGTAAACCCTACTCCACAAACATCACACATGTAAGGCTTCTCTCCAGTATGTATTCTTTTGTGTATCTTTAGATTAGATGAATGAGTAAACTCTACTCCGCAAACATGACACTTGTAAGGCTTCTCTCCAGTATGTATTCTTTTGTGTTCTTTCAGGTAAGAAAACTGTGTAAACCCTCCTCCACAAAAATCACACATGTAAGGCTTCTCTCCAGTATGTATTCTTTTGTGTATCTTTAGATTAGATGAATGAGTAAACTCTACTCCACAAACATCACACTTGTAAGGCTTTTCTCCAGTATGTATTCTTTTGTGTTTTTTCAGACCTGAAGACTGAGTAAACCTTACTCCACACACATCACACTTGTAAGGCTTCTCTCCAGTATGTATTCTTTTGTGTATCTTTAGATTAGATGAAAACGTAAACCCTACTCCACAAACATTACACTTGTAAGGCTTCTCTCCAGTGTGTATTCTCTTGTGTTCCTTCAGAGTAAAAATCTGTGTAAATTCTATTCCACAAACATCACACTTATAAGGCTTTTCTCCAGTATGCATTCTTTTGTGTTGTTTCAGACTCGAAGAATGAGTAAACCTTACTCCACAAACATCACATTTGTAAGGCTTCTCTCCAGTATGTATTCTTTTGTGTTCTTTCAAAGTAAAAAACTGTGTGAACTCTACTTCACAAATATCACACTTGTAAGGCTTCTCTCCTGTATGTATTCTTTTGTGTTTTTTCAGACCAGAAGACTGTTTAAACTCTACTCCACAAACATCACACTTGTAAGGCTTCTCTCCAGTATGTATTCTTTTGTGTTGTTTCAGACCTGAAGACTGAGTAAACTCTACTCCACAAACATCACACTTGTAAGGCTTCTCTCCAGTATGTATTCTTTTGTGTTTTTTCAGACCCGAAGACTGAGTGAACCTTACTCCACAAACATCACACTTGTAAGGCTTCTCTCCAGTATGTATTCTGTTGTGTATCTTTAGATTAGATGAAAATGTAAACCCTACTCCACAAACATTACACTTGTAAGGCTTCTCTCCAGTATGTATTCTTTTGTGTTGTTTCAGGCTCGAAGAATGAGTAAACCTTACTCCACAAACATCACATTTGTAAGGCTTCTCTCCAGTATGTATTCTTTTGTGTTCTTTCAAGGTAAAAAACTGTGTGAACTTTACTTCACAAACATCACACTTGTAAAATTTCTCGCCAGTATGTATTTTTGTGTGTTTTTTCAGACCAGAAGACTGTTTAAACCCTACTCCACAAACATCACACTTGTAAGGCTTCTCTCCAGTATGTATTCTTTTTAGTGTTATCGGAGTAGAACATTGTGTTATCATTATACCACAAACATCATGTTCATAAAGGTTCTGTATATTTTTACTCTTCATATCGTTCACAAATCCAAAACTCATATCAGCCTCATCAAGCTCACCACTTTTCTTTCTGATGTTATCTGATCCACTTTCATTTTGAATTGTGACATTAAAATGATTCTGGGTCTCACCAATGATAGCTGATCTGTCTTGACTAGTAATGGGATACACAGCTACATCACTTCCAGTTGCTCCAGACTCATCATAATTGTCATTTGTCAACAATGAAAAACTAGTATAATCATTCTTGTCCAATAATTCCTTGATGTTGATGCCCTGGGATTGGTATGGCACATCTGAAATTATATGGGATTTAGATATAAATAAATGAGCAGGCAGTTATTAGACGTCTTAAATTGTGTAGTTGTACAAAAGACATACAGCTGAATCGAAATTTAAAATTAGGGATAGTAAGCCATTATGGAAGCATCATATTTCATTCTATATCTTCAATACCCATTAGTAAAATAAATAATTAATGTCCTTCATTATGTGCACAATTTTTTTAAACAAATGTTTACATTAATAAATATTGTGGCATATTTTGTAGAAAATTCACATTACATTTAGTTATGGGAATCATGTCAAGATGTCTTGCAAACAAGAATATTATTTTAAAATTAAAATAAAAAAACCAAAGAAGTTTTAAAAGTAAACATTTCTTACAAAATTCAAATAACAGTGAAATGCAATTTTGTTTGTTTGTTTGTTAATGGCTGAAGTCTTTAACTGCTCAATGTGAAAAAGTTAAAGGGCAAAGGTGAAATACTGTTGTTTTTGTTGTTCGCTGATGATGCTGCAGTTGTCACTCAAAGCCAACAGGAGCTTTAGAGCCTGATGAATCGCTTCACCCAGGCATGCAAGGACTTTGGCCTCACAATAAGTCTAAAGAAAATGAATGTGCTGAGTCATGATGTGGGTGCTGCACAAGTTATCACTATCAATAACCATGAATTGGCAGTTGTGCACCACTTCACATACCTGGGGTCTACCATCAATGACAATCTCTCACTGGACACAGAAATTGACAACCTCATTGGGAAAGCTGCAGCTACCTTTGCCCATCTCACATCGCACGTTTGGGGAAACTCCAAACTCACAATAAAGACCAAAGCTGCGGTATATAACACTTGCATCACCAGCACACTCCTATAAGGCAGTGAGACCTGGAGAAGCTATGCTAAGCAAGAAAGAAGGCTCAATACCTTCCATCTGTGGTGCCTACCCCACATCCATGGCATTTGTTGAAAAGATAAAGTGATAATTGTCAAGGTGTTGTCACGTGCTGGCCTTAAAAACATGTACACACTGTTTAGACAGTGAAGGCTACGCTGGCTTGGCCATGTCCGCCATATGGAAGATGGTCGCATTACAAAAGATATCTTCTATGGCCAACTAGCAGATGGCAGAAGAACAGTTGGGTGACCACAGCTGAGGTTCAAAGACATGAGCAAGAAAGACATGAGGGCACTGGACATAAATCCAGCAACGTGGGAGGATGAAGCTGCCGATCACACCAAGTGGTGATGCTGTCTACAGCGCCAGCTCAAATTGAGCAAAAAGAAACACACAACAAGCAGAAGAGAGGAGAAAATGCCAAAAGGAGCACCAGGAAAATAAGCAGCTGAGGGCTGTCACCTCAGGGGTGCATTCCCATAGTCAGTTATGGCTCAAGGGGCAATTACTATTATTATTATTATCAGTATGATATGGCTGGTATCAAACTGTATTGCCTACTGCTGTTCCTTTGGATCTACTAGTTGTGTGGATGTCGTAATTAGACAGGTTTAAAAGTTATTTATGGTCCCGTCTGAGTAGAGTTGATGGTGATAAGTACGTGAGAAATAAAGGTGTGAGAATAGATTTCATGTGTGAATAGTTTAAGGAGAAGGTCTGTCTCTGGAATGAGTAGTTTTCTCTAGTTCAGTCTATCTATACGACTATAATTCAGTACAAGGCAATCTTTCCCTCCCCACACATATGAATATGAGTTTAACTACACAAACACACACACACATACACACACAGCTATGTGACGACAAGACACACAAACGTGAAAAACTATGGTTAATTGGGTATGGGTGTAGTGGTTTTGATGGTATTGTATGATGGTGATATTACTAAGTGTGATGTATGAGGTCAGCTGTGAAGGCTCCTGAGATAAAATGTAGCTGTGAATTTTCAGAAGGCCTTTCTTGCTACCACTACGACCTCACACCTATCTTTTTTTCTAATGAATGTGGCTACGTTAAAATCTAGGGTACTGAATGCAATGTGTTGTATTGACATATACAAACCCACACACAGATATTAAATAATATAATATTATCAATAAAATTTAGAACACAATGAACTAAATTCAGCTGGTGAAATTTTAGAAAAGTAAATCTTTTTTAAATTTATTTGTTCTGAACCAAGGTTTTATTTTGGCCAGAACATATGAAAGATTTTGGAATTTATGAGTGAATGGCATGAATAAATGGCATGATAAATAAAAGGTGAGTACGTATACAATTTTCACGATTAGTTAATATTTCTACAGTTCATAATTTTATTTTCCCTGGGAGAACGATGAATAGATGTGCTGTTGGGGTGGCTTCATCCCTCCCTGTCTATGCCTACCAAACATTGTCCATTAATGATGGAAAGAAATGGGATGTTTTAGTAGTAATTCACTTTGGGTGCTATGTCTATGAAGTTGGTGTAAATCCAGCAGACCAGCCTGCTTACGTAACTTTGAAAGAGTAGTTCTGGTGCTGGAATCTGGTGGCCCCACCTCTCCGTGCTTGGGGGCAATATATCGGGTGGCCCCACCTCTCCGTGCTTGGGGGCAATACAAGGCTGTTCTGCCGAGATGCGACACTGCACGGGTCCTCACTGTCAATTATTTACCCAGCATTGACACCACCTTTTGGTGTCAACATAAAAAAACTCACAGCTCAGATTATGAATAAAGAACACAGAAATGCTAGCAAAACTCAGCTGAGCTGCTGGCTATAGTATGGCATCCCTGAACTTATTTCAATTTACTTCATTGGAAATCACCACACTTAAAATTTACTGTGTCTATCACTGGACAACTATTGAGGAATGGCAAAAAAAGCGCGTCTGAGCGCTGATAATATGATTGTCTGTGGCCAATCAATGCCTTGTGTTTTTTTTTTTCAAATTCAAATTTCCTACACTAAAGTCATTTCAGTCATGCTTCAGTCAAGTATGGATTTTTATCTGTTAGTCCGTCCGTCTCTACTTGCGTTTTCACAAAACCGTACTTGGTTTTTGAACCAACCTATCCGTCCCCTCTACAAATTTGCCTGAAAAGTTATTTTTTAGCCACAATTCTCCTTAACACCCTCTCTCTTTCATTCTAACTAGATTTGGACACTTGAGTATCAAGGTCGCGGTTTTTTGTGCAAATTAGTGACATGTTTGATTCAATGCAGTCTTTCGCTGATGTGAACAACACAGTCTTTTGTCAATGTCTTCATTATTATCTATCCGTCTGTATAAATAAAAGCATATTATTTCACTGCTCAAAATGGGCCATCCGGCCAGCTAATTTTTATATTCCTAACATTAGTATTAAGAAAAAGTTACTTTTTTAATTTTGTAATATTTCAAGCATCTGCGTTGTAATGCTTTTGCCGCTGAATTCAAATAAAAGGCTTGGTATCGCATAAGCGTCCCTTTCCGTACCTCGTGTCAATTTGGGGACGTGACTTTTCCTCCGTTTACCCGCCCCCCCCCCCGCCCCCCCCCCAATTGCATCTTCTAAGCCTTGCTAGTCTCACGCAATTTTTCAGTCATATTTTTTTTTTTTTTTGATCCGCCGTTCTCATCCCATTCAAATGGTAACCGTTTCAGCAATTTAATTTCCATGGCGGGTGATGACCCGCGGCGTGGGCGATCATGCCTTCTAGTAACTTACGCATTCTTTTTATCCCTACATTTTATCCTTTGGAGATATTTTTACGTTGTATCACTTGTTAATTTTATGACACATCTCCCCACTTGAAAACATGCCTACGGCAAGTTCTAAAACCAGTGATACACATAGATAAAATCTCTCCTCACGCCTGCCATTACTCTAATTTTGATCACAGGGGTGCCGACTGAGGAAATCTGCACCGACATTCAATTTGCCTGGGATATATTGGATACTAAACTGATAAGGTTGAAGCAATAAAGACCACCTCAGCAATCTTGCGTTTTCATGCTTAGCCTGAGATAAGAATACGAGAGGCTGATGATCCGTCTCAACCACAAAAGTCCTACCATACAGATAGATTTGAAACTTCTTTATTGCCCAGATTAACGCTAAACATTCTTTTTCGCTTGTGGAGTATCCTTGTTCCGCCTTATTCAATTTGCGGCTTGCATAAGCGACTGGTTTCAGTTCCCCATCAGGTGAAGATGATCTTTGCAACAAAGCCCCTCCGAGTCCTACATTACTGGCATCGGTTCTTAAGACAAAGTCCTGTGTCAAATCAGGCAGTTTGAGAATAGGCTTGCTAGTGAGTTTTTCCTTTAACTCTTGGAACGCTAGTTCACATTGTGCAGTCCAAATAATTTTATCTGGAAGTCCCTTGCGAGTCAGATCAGTCAGAGGAGCACAAATAGCATTAAAATTTTTGATGTATTTCTGATAAAATCCGCATAACGACACGAATGATCGCACGTCCTTTTTTGTTTGTGGTCTAGGTGCTCTCTGCAGTTTTTCCAAGTTCTTAGGATCAGGGGTCATGTTACCCTGATATACAGTGTGTCCCAAGAATTTCAACTCTTTGCATCCAATACAACATTTTGTTGGCCTAGCAGTTAAGTTCGCCTCCCTAAGTCTATTAAATAACATCTCTAGAGCTTCAATGTGTTCTTCAAATGTCTCTGTGGCGACGAGAATATCATCCATGAAATTCGTGATACATGGGTTATTCAGGGGATCCAACAATTTGCGCATCATCCTTGAAAATACACTCGGAGCATTTTTCAGTCCGAATGGTAGCATATTGAATTCATAATGTCCATCCGAAGTGCTAAAAGCCAAATAAGGTCTCACTTCAGGCTTCACTGGAATCTGGTAATAGCCTTTACTAAGATCCACCTTTGAAAAGTATTTTGCCTTGTTCAGTCTGGCAAATAACTGTTTTGTGTCTGGTAATGGATCCACTTGTCCTTCTGTGACAGCATTCAGTTTCCTGTAATCTATGCACAGTCTGTGTTCCCTAGACAGTTTTCTCAACAAAACGACACTGGAACTAAAGGGTGATTCACTGTGCGAAATAATCCCCTCCTTCAACAAATAATCTATTTCTTCCTTCAATGCCTTCTCCTTCGCGAATGGAATAGAATAGGCTCTCATACAGATTGGGTTTGAGTCTACCAGTTTCATGTCATACTGTAGCAAATTTGTATGGCCTGGTTTATCTGTTAATACATCTGTATGTTCCTCCAGAACCTGTTGAACTCTCTCCCTCTGGTTTTTAGTCAGGTGCTTACTGACTTTTACCTGTGCTGCTGTTTCACAAGGATGTAATGGGTATTCATGTGAGGTGAGTGGTTCCTTTTGCATTTGAGTTGCGATAGCTAAGGTCAGTAAGGGGGTGCTTTCCTGGAGTGGTCTGTCCAGATACTTCTTTAACAAAATTTCTCCTTCCCCTTTTTGTCAATTTTATAGTTTGTTCTAGACACCTTCTCTAGAACCGTATATGGACCTTGCCATCCAATTTGTAATTTATTCTGGCTACCGGGTAGTAGAAGCAGCACCTTCTCTCCCACAGCTAGTTCTCTGTCCTTTGCCTTCCTATTAAAATATGCTGCATGTTTCTTCCTGGCTTGTTTCAAATTATCATTTGCCAGTTTCCATCCAGCTTTCAAACGAGTGGTCAGTTCGTTCACGTATTGATAAGATGAGGTAACAGTCTCTTCCGCCTTCTCATCTGTCCAGGTCCTTAATAAAGCTTCTAATGGACCTTTTATTGGCCTCCCAAATAGCAGAGTTGCGGGAGCCATCCCGGTTGAACTATGTGGTACCTCCCGATACGCAAACAATGCGGCGGGCAGGAATTGATCCCACAGATCCGGTTTTTCGTGTGCCAGCTTTCTCAGGATAGAAATGAGAGTCCCGTTGAACCTCTCTACCTGGCCGTTCCCTTGTGGATGGTACGGACTACAATGAAAGTGTCTGGCTTGAAATAGCTTAAAAACTTCTTCCGTTAGTTTCCCCTTGAACTGAGAACCATTATCCGTCAAGATTTGATGCGGGAATCCTAATCGGGTAAATATTGTAAGTAGTGCCTCTGCTACATGTTTTGAATCAATTGATGGCAGGGCTACCGCCTCTCCCCACATAGAACAAGTGTCCACCAGAGTAAGGATGTAACTGTTCCTCCTCTTGGTCTGAGTGAGAGGTCCCACAATATCCACTGCAACCCTCTCAAAAGGTGTTCCCACTATGGGCATTTCCCCTAGAGTTGCAGGAGCAGTCCAATGCTTTGGAGCTACCCTTTGACATTCTGGGCAGGATTTGACATATCTTTTTATATCCTCCGTTATCCCTGGCCAGAAGTAATGACAAGCTATACGCTGTCCTGTGGCACTGATCCCCATGTGACCACTGAAGGGAATCGCATGCCCGAGTTCCATCACTTTATTTCTATATGAAGTGGGAAGAACCAGCTGGTTGTGACCATTTGTTCCAGTTCCGGCCTTCCTGTATAATAGTTTGTTCTTCATGAAATATTCTCCCTTGCTCGGAGGTGTGTGGCATTTGGGCAATTTTTTAAAACATGGCTTGAGTGTCCTATCCTCAGCCTGCGCCTTCCTCATCTCCTCTGGATGAGCATTTATAGGTTCACCTTCTTCCTCCTTCTTCTGTGACCTGGTCTGCACTGTCGCCATGATCACAGGCCCCTCGGGATTCCCCAAGAAGACGTATCTACACCCCAATATCAGAGGGTAGATTGGTTCATCTATCACTGCTGCTCTGATTTCTCCTTCCACATAGCGAGTTTTCACCGTTATCCTTGCGATGGGAAGTGTCATGAATGGTATGTCCTTAGTCGCCCCTTGTATTTCCACTGTTTCTGTGGTATACTGACTTGGGTCCACTAGGCTAGACTTCACAACTGAATCATAATCCAAACCTGTATCATAAAGGCACCTTATGGTGACCCCATTACAAATAACATCCTCACAAACTGGGGGGTGATAAGGTTCCTGTTGTCCATTAGGATTAACCTTTAATCTTTGCGTCCCCGACTTCATTGCAGCAATGTTTGAAGGTTTCCTTCTACAAAATTCGGTGTTATGGTTATCTTTCTTGCACCATTTACACCATCTTTTTCCTTGGTTCAACGGTTTTCTTTCATTGAACTTTTGGTCATTGAACTGTGAGTTTCTGTCGCGATAGTCATTTCTTGGCCGCTCAAAGTTTGTCCTACCTTTATTTCCCTGCTCTCTATTATCAAATTTATTAAATTGCTGTGGAGCTTTAAAATTGTCTATGTGCTTCTTTTTAGCACCACTTACCTCTGCCTGGGCTGCCTGATACCTCTCAGCGACATTTAAAACCTCTCCCAATTTCTCTGCACCTTGTTCCATGAGGAATTTTCTCATGTCTGGAGCCATGGACTCTCTCAATTGCTCAATCATGATCATTTCTTTAAGATCTTGGGTCTTCCCCAGAGCAGTCCATTTCTCCAAATAGGTTTCCAGTCTGGCAGAGAATTGGTGGTATGTCTCCCCAGACAACAGTTTGGCATTTCTAAATTTCTTACGATAAAATTCCCCATTTTTTTCGTACCTCAATAACAAAGCCTGCTTTAACATGTCATAATTGTCTTGGTCTTCTCTGTTCATTTTTGCGAAGACTTCATAAGAAGTACCTCTCAGTCCCTGTGATAGCTTTAAACTCCACCTCTCTCTCTCTAACCCATATGTAGTAGCTAATAACTCAAAACGTCCTAGGTACCCCTCTATGTCATCGTCTTTTTCAACAAAATGGTCTAAATGAAACCCCATAGCTGAGTTTGAGGCTCCCAGACTGGGCGTAGCATCTGAGGCAAAAGGGCTGGCACCATTTTCAGGAGCCTGGCCTTGTAATTCCAGCTCCCTTAGTCGTAATTCGTGCTCCCTTTGCAACCTTCTATCTTCTGCCTCCCTTTCGGCAGTCAATCTTTTTCTTCTGCCTCCCTTTCGGCCTTTTTATCTTCTGCCTCCCTTTCGGCCTTTTTATCTTCTGCCTCCCTTTGCTGTCGTTTGTCTTCTGCCTCAATCTGCAGCCTCTTAATTTCTCTATCAGCCTCTAACCTCTTCTCTTCAGCCAACCTTTCAGACTCTAATTTTCTTTCAGCCTCTTTTTCTAATCTTCTTTCTTCCCGTTCAATATACTTATCACATTCAGCCGTTACGTATTGAATTAAAATCTGACCATCCATTCCCATCTCCTTTGCGGTCAGCACAGCAGCTGATCTAAATTTTGCCAGCTCCGCCATACTCTTTAAACAAATCTAGCAATAAGCAAAGTAAAATTTCCAACCCTAAAGTACTTATAATTACTCTAGACTAAAATAATTCTAATTAATTAATTAACTAACACTGGCTGTGAAGATTCACCAACTTCTAATTGCCCTTTTAATTTAAAGGGACACTTTTAATTTTAAGGGAATTTTACAATTTTGTTCCCCTAATTTTATTTCTCCCACCAGGAGATCCTTATATTACTGTTTATGCTAATTATCCCTGGACAAGACCCCAATATATGTAGTGGTTTTGATGGTATTGTATGATGGTGATATTACTAAGTGTGATGTATGAGGTCAGCTGTGAAGGCTCCCGAGATAAAATGTAGCTGTGAATTTTCAGAAGGCCTTTCTTGCTACCACTACGACCTCACACCTATCTTTTTTTCTAATGAATGTGGCTACGTTAAAATCTAGGGTACTGAATGCAATGTGTTGTATTGACATATACAAACCCACACAGATATTAAATAATATAATATTATCAATAAAATTTAGAACACAATGAACTAAATTCAGCTGGTGAAATTTTAGAAAAGTAAATCTTTTTTAAATTTATTTGTTCTGAACCAAGGTTTTATTTTGGCCAGAACATATGAAAGATTTTGGAATTTATGAGTGAATGGCATGAATAAATGGCATGATAAATAAAAGGTGTGTACGTATACAATTTTCACGATTAGTTAATATTTCTACAGTTCATAATTTTATTTTCCCTGGGAGAACGATGAATAGATGTGCTGTTGGGGTGGCTTCATCCCTCCCTGTCTATGCCTACCAAACATTGTCCATTAATGATGGAAAGAAATGGGATGTTTTAGTAGTAATTCACTTTGGGGGCTATGTCTATGAAGTTGGTGTAAATCCAGCAGACCAGCCTGCTTACGTAACTTTGAAAGAGTAGTTCTGGTGCTGGAATCTGGTGGCCCCACCTCTCCGTGCTTGGGGGCAATATATCGGGTGGCCCCACCTCTCCGTGCTTGGGGGCAATACAAGGCTGTTCTGCCGAGATGCGACACTGCACGGGTCCTCACTGTCAATTATTTACCCAGCATTTGACACCACCTTTTGGTGTCAACATAAAAAAACTCACAGCTCAGATTATGAATAAAGAACACAGAAATGCTAGCAAAACTCAGCTGAGCTGCTGGCTATAGTATGGCGTCCCTGAACTTATTTCAATTTACTTCATTGGAAATCACCACACTTAAAATTTACTGTGTCTATCACTGGACAACTATTGAGGAATGGCAAAAAAAGCGCGCCTGAGCGCTGATAATATGATTGTCTGTGGCCAATCAATGCCTTGTTTTTTTTTTCAAATTCAAATTTCCTACACTAAAGTAATTTCAGTCATGCTTCAGTCAAGTATGGATTTTTATCTGTTAGTCCGTCCGTCTCTACTTGCGTTTTCACAAAACCGTACTTGGTTTTTGAACCAACCTATCCGTCCCCTCTACAAATTTGCCTGAAAAGTTATTTTTAGCCACAATTCTCCTTAACACCCTCTCTCTTTCATTCTAACTAGATTTGGACACTTGAGTATCAAGGTCGCGGTTTTTGTGCAAATTAGTGACATGTTTGATTCAATGCAGTCTTTCGCTGATGTGAACAACACAGTCTTTTGTCAATGTCTTCATTATTATCTATCCGTCTGTATAAATAAAAGCATATTATTTCACTGCTCAAAATGGGCCATCCGGCCAGCTAATTTTTATATTCCTAACATTAGTATTAAGAAAAAGTTACTTTTTTAATTTTGTAATATTTCAAGCATCTGCGTTGTAATGCTTTTGCCGCTGAATTCAAATAAAAGGCTTGGTATCGCATAAGCGTCCCTTTCCATACCTCGTGTCAATTTGGGGACGTGACTTTTCCTCCGTTCCCCCCCCCCCCCAATTGCATCTTCTAAGCCTTGCTAGTCTCACGCAATTTTTCAGTCATATATTTTTTTTTTTTTGATCCGCCGTTCTCATCCCGTTCAAATGGTAACCGTTTCAGCAATTTAATTTCCATGGCGGGTGATGACCCGCGGCGTGGGCGATCATGCCTTCTAGTAACTTACGCATTCTTTTTATCCCTACATTTTATCCTTTGGAGATATTTTTACGTTGTATCACTTGTTAATTTTATGACAATGGGTCTGACCAACACACAAAGTTCAGTTTTCTTTTCTTGTTTATTATCATTAAACTTGACAACATCGAATATCTAAAGAAAGATTTTAAAAAATCAGAATTACATACATAGAAAAATAATTGAATACCTGTGCCCTCCCGCTCTTGAGAAAAGAACCCAAAAAGTTAATAACCCAAATGTCAAAGGTTACCATTATATTACAGAATAGACAGTAAAGAAAAGAAAAAAGTTCCTACTAAATGCTATCCACTAAAGTAAACAATATTAAGCAGAACCTGTAACAAAGACAAATATTCACTCTCTCTGTCATACGTGGCCACTCACTTACTCCTTACCTAACTCTTGGTGATATATCTCTTGGAAATACAATTATCTTGAATATAAACTTTCCCGTGTTTTTATCTTCCAAATTGGCCCCAGTCCTTCCTCTATAACAAATAAGATTTTATGAGTGGGACGCCAAATTTGGTGGTTGATTCCTGGATGGACAGATGTCACTTCAAATAGTTAGTGTAGAAAAAAAAAAAAAAAATCTGTGTTGACAGTAAACAGCAGAAAATACTTCAAGTATTTGGAAACATCTGATTGCTAAGAACTGTTACAATTTATAAATGATGATGGTAAATCCTATCGGCTGGCTCTGTGGTGTGTGCCGATTTTTAAACAGCATAACTTTCTGGATAAATCTGCTGATACGACTGCCAAAAATCAGATAGTGTTATAATTTCTGTACAACCCCCGTGGGCTGATAAATTGGAAAAAATATCTGGGTTTTGATAATACAGTTAAATTTACTAATTAAATGTTTATTTGTCTATTTGGCCAATCCTGTTCACAAATGAACTTGGGGACATGTGAGCCAAGAAGAAGACATCATTCACCAATCAGTAAAATGAAGAAAAGGACCAAAACAGACCAATTGCTGCTCTTGATTAGGTCTGCTAAAGAATAGAGAAACATTATGGAAAAATGCTTCCATTCTATATCGCTACACATATGTACACAGACGGGGACAAGACAATCTCTTATCCACTCCATCAGTCCTGATAAAATTTAAAAGGCACTCAGTGTCTCTAGCCTATTCCTATCTGGTCAGCTTTTGCTAGCGTGGTGACTCTAGGTTGGGTGAAGGTATGCGCCCTTCCTGCCCCTTTGTGCACATGTTAACGATCTTCGTAGAATGTCAATTATTATTTAATTATCCCTACGCGCACTTAACAAATATCGCCTGTTATTAATAGCTATTAGATTGTCGGCGTCTGTTTGTCATCGTATGGTATTGAATAACAGTCATTTACTAAAATTACACAAAATGAAATATAGCGTGACTTCTATGGTCCCTATCAGTTGTGCATAGCATATTAATTAACTAAAACGTCTCTTCTAGTGTGAGAAAGCGGGTGGTAAAATTAACATTAAACTGAACAACTGGTAAACAAATAGCTATGTGTTATTTCCACTGTTCTTTAACAGCTAGAAAATCCAAGTGAATTCTAATGGTAAAACTTAACACATTAAATCATGTAAATGCTAATTTCTATTACCACAAAATCAGAATGAAATCCCCACGAAGCTATTAACACATCTTCCACAATGGTTCTAGACTACGTGTTTAGACTATCCAAAAAATTTTGAGCGACAACTGATAACTGGTTTGGGAAGACACAGTTTATATATCATCATGGTTATCTGCTCTCCAGAGGATGCTAATTTTCACACTATTGTGCATAGCAGATAATCAGAAACCTAAATTCCCAAGATCAAAGGTTTTCACAGCCGATCTGTCAGGCGTTGCTAATCGACAACAGAGATTTAAAACCGTGTAACTGGTTCTTCAGAGATTTAGCCAGTTTCTGACAATCACAGAGTTATCTCTCGCTGTGTGTATGAGCATCAAAGGGTACTCGGGAAAATATATTATCCCAAGTGATTCACTTCAAACGGTCTGGTGTTTTTCCACATGTGGTCTGTCAAATATCTGATGATTGACAGATCGGCTTGCGTGAGAAACTAGATAAACAAACTTCATTCGCTCCCTTTTATGGCTGGCAGGTCGCGAAGTTGGCAAACAACTTCGTTTGTTTATGTTCAAGGAAAATAGGCATGGATTAAAAAGTGAGTAAGACAGGAAGAAATATGCATGGCTTTGCTAGCAAATCGTTGAACGCTAACGGGATTATGAGCTGTCCGATTACTGTAGGCTATATTTCCATTTTATGTCACAGTGGAGAGGTGGAACATGCTGCAAGGACAACAGCTTGATCTCTATATATAACTGTGCCCAAGCTCCCAATCTGGACAGGAGATTCCAGCATCACCCTATAAGTGTCGGACCAACACGGGAAGTAGCGTTAACAGTTATAAGCTTCTTGCCTACTTGGCATAGGGCATGGTGCCAAGGATTACTTCCGACAGGGTGAGAGGTTCTAGGATCTTACTGGACAGCTCCCATATGCTTCAAGCTGGGCAATCCCCAATAAATTATTTGTTGTCTCACCATTGTTAGGATTTCCCTATTGGGTGCATGGGGACTTGGGTCAAATCCAAACTGTGGACAGACAATTTCACACCAAGCAATAATCACAAAAAGAGAAGTAATGGAAAGAAATAAAATATCAGATTGGAATGTTGGAACATCTGGACTATGTTGACTGGATTATTTTTAAAAAACCTGCAGTATATAAACGATGTAAGGAAGACATCCTTATCAACGATAATCTTAAACAAATTCTGGTGGATATAGTGGCACTTCAGGAAATGCACCTGGCAGGCACTGGAATTGTGAGTAAAAAGAACTATACATCTTATTGGCAAGGGAAAGATCTAAATAAAACTAGAGGACACAGCGTAGATTTTTAAAAAATCGCTAACTAAAGTGATTGAACCAGGTGAGAATGAATCAGAATGCCGGATAGAACTCCACCTGCAAACTAGCGCAGGTTCCACTACTCTTGTCAGTGTGTATGCTCCTACACTGTACTCTGCCTCAGAAGCTAAAGACAAGTTGTATGAGAATCTAGCAGCAGTCATCAAAAGCATACCTAGGCAGGAAAAACTTGTTCTCCTTAGTGACTTCAAGGCTAGAGTGGGTGTCAATAATATTTCATGTCCATCATGCTTTGGCAAGTTTGGTATTGGCAGGATGGATAAAAATGGACAATGGCTCTTGGTGCTGTGTGTCCATCATGACCAACACCTACTTTTAGACAAAACCTCAGCATAAGATGTCATGGAGACACCCACGATCCATGCAGTAGCACCAACTGGATCTGATTCTTGTTAGAAGACCACTTCTCAAGTCTGTGCTGTCCATGGAATGACGTTATCATCTACACCATGATACCTGCACTTAAATACGTTGTAAGGTACAAGCGGAGGATTTGCATCACTGGCTTTTGCTTTTTGTGTTTTTTAATGTCTTTTGGCTCCCCTCTCCCCTTTTTTTCTTCCACTGCGTCTGGAATCTATACTTGCCTACTTTGTGTTTGTATCTGCCCTAGCATTCCAAGGAAGGTAACTACCAATCATTCCTGTGACCACCATAATTAAAAAGGCTAATGATAAACATTATTACACAATGTGTGAATATTTATTTCTATTTTTGATGTCTAATTTGCGTTTATTGTTTGTTCAGTAAGTACTGATATATGATAATAAATTGGAATACCAGACCAAGCTAAAGGTTCATGAGTAGTTTCACTGTTATCTCTTTATATGGTATCCTAAGATGATGTTCTGATCTTACAGTGTTTTTTTTTTAAATTAAGTATGCAGAGTTTTATTCTAGAAATCAATAAAATACTAAACAAAGAATAAAAATAAATAAATAAAAAAGCATTATTTCATCTGTACAACGACCATTTAATTACCTTCATTTTTACATAAGCCAGGTTGTTCTACTGTCTTAATTCTTGGTGTTTTTGTATCTATGATGTCACCTATCTGATCATGAGTATCACAGTCTTCAGTGTAGTTATGATCATCATGGTTCTGGCAGGAAAAGAATAAAATGAGAATTATTTAGTGATATGGGTACATACAAATGTGGTGAAAGTTGTGGCATAATTCAGTGGAATTCAAGTAGCTGTCATGTTACAAGCAGTCATACTCTCAGAGCCATGGTTGGTTCATAATTACAAACCTGAAGTCACATATTGAATGCCACATTTGTAGAAGTAATATCATTGCAGTATTAAATACTACTTTTATATATGACACCTTAATTCACATTCTTAGAAGCCTCACAAGCAAAGAATTATGGCATCATTCACAGGTTTAAAAATAGTCAGAAAAAGGCATATTTAATTGGGATTTTTAGAACACTTTAAAAATTATGAGTTCACTGACATGAGCACACAATAACATTATGTCTATCTTCCCTTATAATTTTCTTAACATGTCTCTGCCTTACAACAGAAACAACATGATGACTGAGACATAAACTAATTAAAAATTGTAAAAGAAAAAAGAAATACAAAAAGGGGAGTTGGAAAAATTAGGTCAACAATTCCTGGTTGCCCATTTAACCATGCTTTTGAGTAAACAAAATTGATGAACACAATGCCAGCTTGTGTCGCTATGCATTCACAGGCGGGAACATATGACCGGTCATGCACTCGCAGTGTGGACAGGAGATTTGTTGATGACAGACATAACTATTTTTGAGGTCAATATAATTTCTGGAACAACCATTCTCCTTCACATTTTCTGGAGAGACAAAGTTTCAATTCTCAGAACAAAAGTTACTGGCATCACAACAGAAATGAGGCTTATAACAATGATAGTCATAATTATAATTACTCTTCAACATTACACAGAGGTTGCGAGTTTAAACATGCTAAGTGTCACGCTCTGTCTAATCAGGTATATGATCGTAGATGATTGCAATCTTCTAGACGTTATAACAACCTGCACTCACAAGTGAGTGCATGCCAAACTGATAATGCTCTCATGAATAATACCAATTAAGATTCTAATAATCATGCTAAAGCTTGTAGTATTGATCTGAACAATAGTGTAAATTGTTTAGACTGCATGACTTTGTTTCAACCTGGTTGAGATGCGGAAATGCACTTCCAGTTTTAGCAGCACACGATGGTACTGGCTCTCTTGTATTCCATAAGGGATTCTTGTTTGATAGAACTGTTTCAGTTTGGAGAGACACAGGTTGTCTTACAGTGGGAGTAAAAGAAATCTTAAATTCATCCTTCTTGTTTCATGGGTCATTCAGTCAAGTGCATCACTTTTAGTGGCACTGTGAAATGCTACCTGTTGGCAGATGTAGTAGTAAATACTCCATTTTTTCTGGTCCAGTTTGAGTATTTGCTTTAATTTGCCCATGCTGAGATGTGATAATGGGTAACATAAAAGTTATTCAGAATTGCTTGCAGCACAATATCCTTAAATGAGAGTTATCTCATTCTTCATTATCATAAGCTGTTACTACAAGATCAGAACATGCTGCAGAAACACACAACCAAGCAAATCCCTTATATAACACACACACAAGATCACTTCATGCTATTATATCAACAAGAATGCTTTTACTACACAGCATTTGTTTACTTTGGCTATGGCAAAAGCAATTAAACACACTAAAAACTTGAAACATTGGTTTCAGTTTCAAGATAATATATTGATTAGATTTTTTAATGATTACTCATCTAATCATAGGCAAAACATAGTTCCTTCTTCATTTCAACCAATTGTCTTGCCAAACACACATGACGTTCTGTTTGTAGGTCATATGAGGATTTCCCAAACTGCTTATAGAGTACTGACACACTTTTACTGGCCTGGTGTCAATAAAAACATTCAAAATTATTGCAAATCCTACACTGCATGTCAGGAAGTTGCATGCAAGGGTGCGTGTCAATTAGCATGGTGACTGACATAATTGGACCTCAACCAGTGATGCCAACTAGAGGTTATCCCTTAATTTAACTTGTACAGATCTCTGCACGAGAGGCCAGAGACCATTCCTTTGAGGAGTATCACTGCAACCTCAGTGGCAGATGTTTTGTTGTCCTTATTCTCTCGCATCAGTTTTCCAGAGGAAATTCTTTCAGACTACAGGACTCAATTCACATCAGGTATGATGTCTAGTCTTTTTAATGCACTTAACATACATCATTCCCTAAGTGCTCATTTTCACCCAAATAGCTATGGGACTGTAGAGAGATGGAATTCAACTCTAAAACAGTTGCTGGGAAAGGTAACAACTACATATCCTCAAGACTGGGACCGTATGCTCACAGCAGTGTTGTTTGCATAAAGAGAGGAACCAAATGATCAAACTGGTTTCTAACCTTTTCAGTTAGTTATTGGGGCTAATCCTAGAGGTCCCATGTCCATCTTGCAAGGTTTATTTGTTAAAGTCAGATAAAAATGTAGACGTAAAATCTGCATATAAATACATATACTACTGGACAAAAGTTAAAGGCCACCAAGAAAAACTCCACTATGGACCAATTAAATGCAACTAGGTGTAAACAATTTATTACAAAATAAAGTTGATTCATCCATGGAAAAGATCAGTCTAGTGTTTTTTAATAATGTGTGACTTACTAACAAAAAGAAATTCAACTCACTTTTTCACCTTTTGAACTAGTGGGGCGCGTTGCAAAGACCGCGAGTTTTTGCAGCAACAATGGCAATTTTCACGTGCGGGTTAAAGTGACCCAGTTTTTGGACATTTAAAAAAAAAAAATTAACCTAGTGCACACAGAAATGCATTTCTGTGTGCATTAGGTTAATTTTTTTTAAATGTCCAAAAACTGGGTCACTTTAACTCGCACGTGAAAATTGCCATTGTTGCTGCAAAAAACTTGTGGTTTTTATGGATTTATGTCAGAGTCTCATTGATGCATGTCAGGTGGCAACTGATGCATCAGAATTTGCTAAAAACAAGACTTGCTTACTTAGTCATTCCCCTTCTACTGTGAGGTGTAGAGGTTTGGAGCATCAGACTATCCTATTAGCTGTCTTCCTCCTGGCCTGGTTCCATTCTAGAAAATAAAGACACACTCATGTATTAATTGTGATAGCCACCTGATTTCTTTATCAGTTAATGATGTTTTTGTTCTCCTACTACTTAAGGGAGATCACTTGCTAGTTACTTGGCAAGGACCTTTTAAAGTGGTGGTGAAGAAAACTGACATGGACTATGTCACTGACATTAGAGGTAGATTCAAAACTTCTCATATTAATATGTTGAGGCAGTACATTACATGTCCTCCAGAATTACAGGTTATATGTGAATCTATCACAAACCAGTCTTCACATCAATCTTCTAGTGCATTTACTGATGAGGAACAGACAATATTTGACAATGTGCTGTCATCATTTCCGGTGGCTCCGGTTAAAGCTGAGGAAATGTGGAAAGATATAATTATTTGTGAGGATTTACTCAAATGCCATAAAGACCATGATCAGGGACTATTAGAATCATTTCAGGATGTACTAACTGACTTTTCAGGACATACCAATATTATATCACATGAGATTAAAGTGTTGGACTTTACACCAATTTGGTTAAGGCCATATGCTATTCCACTTCATTTCCAAGATCAAGTTAATAGTGAGGTTGATAGTATGCTACAACTTGGTTTTATCTCACCATCGGATTCACCTTTCAGTTTTCCTATGGTAGTGGTGTGTAAAAAAGATAAATCTATCAGAATTTGTATTGACTTTCATTGCCTTAACAAAGTGACCATTGCAGATGTGGAACCAATGCCTTTGTTAGATGATTTATCACCTCAATTGTCATCTGCTACTTTCTTTAGTAAGTTTGACTTATCTAAAGGATACTGGCAAATACTGATATCTGAGGAATCAAAACTCTTTACTGCCTTTGCTACACCTCGAGGTCTTTTTCAGTACAATGTAATGTGCTTTGGGTTGATGAATGCTCTAGCTATGTTTGTATGCATGATGCGTCACATCTTTGGAGACCGACCTGATATTATTACTTAGAGTGATGACATATGCCTTTTCTATGATACATGGGAAGAGCATATTTCTGGATTGCATTCCTTGCTTCAGACCCTCAGAGAACATAATCTCCCTGCTAGAATGTCTAAAATTCAAATAAGATTTCATAAAATTTCTTTCCTGGGTCATAAGATAGATAAAAATATGATACAACCAGAAGACTCTACTGTAAAAGAATATTAGATCTTGATAGTCCTACTACTAAGAAGCAAGTACGAAGCTTGCTAGGTCTGGTCAACTTCTGTCACAAGTTTATACCTCATTTTTCATCTGTGTCAGCTGTCCTCTTGTCTTTAACAAGAAGAGATATGCCCGATAAAGGAAAATGGATGGAAGAGGGCAATCAAGCACTACACACTATAAAATTAAGTTTTTCTAAGAGCCCTGCTATGCTTCAGCTCCAGGACTTAAGACTGCCATTCCTCTTCAGGACAGATTCTTCATTACATGCTATCAGGAGATGTCTGATGCAGAAGGTTGAGGGAGTTTACCTCCTATCCTGTATCTTAGTCAGAAACTGTCGGGTGCCGAATCCAAATACCTGATAGTAAAACGGGAACTGTTGGGTATGATGTGGTGTTTAAAAAAATTGGTAAGCATTTCATGTTACAAACAGATCAGATGCAGCTTACCTATTTAAAATGTAAAAAGTCATTGAATGCCCATCTCATTCGCTACACATTGGAATAGCAGGGCTATAGTTTTGACATCAATTCTATTAGGGGCAGGGACAACACCATAGCATTTTCAAGGCTCATGATGTAACATTTTTTCTGCTTATTTCAACACTATTTTAGTGATTATAGAACCAGTGGTTTGTGGGTCAAAATCCTGGCTTGTTAGAAACTAGATGAACATTATGGTAATATTACTGGTATTGGGTCATTTATTCTGGAACAATTACAGAGAGTGTGTCTTCAAGGATTTTCATGAACTCTGAGTAATAATATATATATATTTTTTGCTTAGTTTATATAATTTCTGATATTCATTTCTATCACGTATTAGTATTTCTGATCATTATTTACTTCATTTGATGTCTGATTGATTATATTATTTTTATTAATACTATTCCTATTCCTTGGGTGCCATTAGCATAGATATTTAAGTTGACTTGGTTTCCTAATGTCCTATTCTATAGCCATCACTCATTTCAAGGCTGTTTCATCTGTGGCCTCCTCATCACTGAAAACCTATTGTTTTCAGTTGGACGGGAAGGGTAATGTGGTGTAGGCTTTTACATGCCACATGTTAATGAGAATGATGATGTTTGGAGTGCCTATAAGTGCAGCACTAGTTTATGTCACCGTGCATAGTTTGCATGTGACTTGTTCATGTTTGACCGAGTAAAGTGAGCATTTTGTTGACAGTCTTTGAGACTGACGAGCTGTGTTTACATACTTGGAGCAACCAAGAAGACGAGTGCCCCATCATAGCGGATAGATGCTGGAATTGGGTTTACCACATCATCAGAAGAGACTCTGACACCATCACCAGAACTGCCATCCATAGACTTGAGAATGAAAGTGAAAGCAAGACCCGCTAAGTCACCTGGCAGAGAACAGTGAAGGCAGAGATGCTAAGCATGAATAGAGCTGGGGCACCATATCAAGGATGGCTGCTGATTGAGCAAAGTGGAGACAAATTTCTGCTGCCCTACAAGACACCACTAAGCGTGATGGTCACTGATTGCTTTGTGAGTCATTGACCAAAGACCAAAAACAATTAAAAAAAACCAGTCATGGATAGCTTAACAAGAGACACCCACAAAAGCACCAAAGAGAGCTACTTTAGAGACTTCAGAAA
This sequence comes from Oreohelix idahoensis, assembly GCA_024509875.1. NCBI lineage: Eukaryota > Metazoa > Mollusca > Gastropoda > Stylommatophora > Oreohelicidae > Oreohelix > Oreohelix idahoensis. Next base: position 154,113 of record JAMPIV010017321.1, read on the forward strand.
GCTTTCAAAAGCTATTTTAATACCACTATATATATATATATATATATATATATATATATATATATATATATATATATATATATATATATATATATATATATATATATATATATATATATATATATATATACAGGACTTTGCCTTCAAGACTACCATAAATGCATTTCTTGAAGCTTACATGAAGTACGCAAAGAGCAAAACACAAGAAATATGTGAACCATGTGGAGAATTCAGTACTAATCTTACTTACTTACTTACTTAGTCGTTCCCCTTCTACCGTGAGGTGTAGAGGTTTGGAAGAGAGAGCGCCAGACTATCCTATCGGCTGTCTTCCTCCTGGCCTGGTTCCATTCTAGTCCTCGGTCCTTCAAAGATTGTCTAATGTTGTCCTCCCAGCGAACTCTGGGTCGTCCTGGGGGTCTGGATCCCTGGCTCTTTGTTTCCCATGCTTGTCGTGGTAGCCGATCTTCTCCCATTCTGCAGACATGGCCAAACCATCTTAGTTGGAACTGTTCTACTTGGGTCTGCAGGGGGTGGGATTTAAGGCCTTGACGTATCTTCTGGTTGCGTACCATGTCTCTTCTTGTTACTTCAACCACCTTCCTCAGATACCTCATTTCTGAGGTTTGGATCTGGCTTTTGTGGGTTGTAGTCATTGCCCATGACTCGCATCCATATGTCAAGACTTGGACATAGGTGGAGCGGTATACAGCCATCTTCGTTTTCTTACCAACCTCTCTCTTGCTGAGGAATCCTCGATTTATGGCCTGAAAAGTCTCCCAGCTGCTGCTGGTACTAATCAACAAGCAGAAACTACAGCAATAAACATAACTCTCCAGCAATACTCATCTAATTTAAATAAAAAAATCTTTAAGATCTCAAATATCATAATCTTCACTGATTCAAAATCAACACAATAGAAAGATGCCCCCAAACTGAAAATAGAGAACTAAATAACAGCTGGCTGAATTAATTGTAGAGCCATGGTAGTGCAGTGGTTAGTGTACTGGCTTCCCAGCTCTGTAGTCCTGGTTCAACCCCCAGTTGAGGTGGGATTTGTTAGGCCATAAACTGATCCAGGGGCAACCCATTCACACGAATTGGGTACTAGAGCAACTCTGGGAAAATTAAATGTAACCAGCATGATGCTGACCACATCACACCTAGTGTGCCGTATGGTCAAGAAAATATGAGCTTAACATGGCCTAATAAGCATGAAATGAATCCATTCCTTTTTTTGTGTGTGTGGAATTAATTGACAGCCAGTGTGCTAACATGTAAGCATGTAACAACATACAACATCAGAGTCCCTCTCTGATACAAATGCACAGACATACCAGTCAAAGAAAGAAAAACTGACTGCATAGTAAAACTAGAGCAAGCATGGTTCAAACAAACAATCCAGCCAATAAGCAGACAGCTAAATTAATACTCCAAAACAAAGTCAAAAAGGATTGGCTGAACCGATGGGTGAAAAGAGTCTAGAAGACATGCTTTGTATAAAGAAACCACTCATTCCAACAAGAATGACAGCCCGTTACAGAAGAAGAATCTTTAAATACTTTTTGTTTCGACAACAAGGCAGATCGTGAAGACAGCACTATACTAAAACGAGCGTCCTTTTCAGGGCGAACACAGCCATCGGAATTCACTAAAATGACTCGTACCAAGCCAAAAGCGAAAAAGAGAAAAGTATACACAAGCCCTCAAACACTTGTCAGCAGCATCAAACAAGAACCAACGAAGAACAAACAGAGTCATCCAGAGAGCAAGAATACTACAACTACCAACTTCGTGGCCAGTCCTTCTCAGAAGGCAAACAAAGCAACCGTTGATACTACAACCGATGAGCGACCCAAAGCTTCGAAGGAAAAGGACAAGAGCAGACTGCCGGAGAGCAGTGCGGCCTCAAGTGCTAGCGTGGAAGTAGATGATGATGAAGACCCAGAACGTAAAGAAATATTGAGAGCCTTACAACAGTTGGAGCAGATGTTGGAAAGAATACAGAAAAGGGCAGAAGCAAACGTCTCTGTCCAAGATTATAAAGACCCAGAATATAAAGACATGTTGAGAGCGCATCAACAGATAAAGCAGATGCAGAAAAGACGAGAGAAAAGAAGACAGGAGCCTGAAACCATGGGGCCACCACCGCACATACCCGAATCGTCAGCAGAAACCCTATCTACCACAGAGATGCTGCACCAAATACCGTTGACACCACCACACGATGCCGAGATGACAGCCGACCCACCTGCAAGCACCATGAAAGAACTGACAGAGACAGCTCCTCAGCAAAGACAGATACAAGAGGAAGATATCGAAGAGACCAATATAGATACACTTCGAAGAATTGACGACGGAGACGAGTTCCTTAGGCTCGCTCTTCAAAAAGCGATAGTAGAAGTAGACCCAGGAGTGCTGAACATCGAAAACACTGAGAAGCAAGCTACCATTCCTGGTCCTAAGGAAACAACAGCAGACAACTCAAGGGCCCAGAAGCAAGATATAACACCCTATAACAAAGAACGGGAGAAAGATTCGAGCCAAGACTGTGGAGGGGAACAAAGATCAAACACCAAAGGGACCAATAACGCAGAAACGATACGGGAGAGAATCGTAAAGATCACCCAGATGTCAGGAAGCAAGGCCTCACTCAGGGCCCTACCCGACAACAAAGTGATCAACATCCTCGAGGTGATAACTGGAAGAAGAGGTATCGCTAAAGTAGGGAGGCACGAAAAGGGAGTCGTGCTTTCACGCAACAAAACAGACAAAACCACCTCGCTGATGATCGAACTGGAATCTAGTCCAAAAGAAGTCCAGTTGCCCCACCAAATAAAAGTGGTGGTGGAGAAATACATAACAACAAAGAAGTTGGTCATCAGAGGGGTGGATACCAGTTGTTCCGAAGCCGAGGTCCACAGACGCCTTCAGGATGAAAACGCAAATCTAAAAATCAAGCAGGTCGAGAGACTAAAAACCTGGGCCAAGAAAGATACCAATCTGATGATAGTTACGGTAGAAGGATCGACAAGACCAGAGAGACTGACGCTCGAAACCACAACCAAAAAGACAGAAGCCTATATCCCTCCGGTGATGCAGTGCTCCAACTGCCAGCAGTTCTCGCACACAAAGAAGACGTGCAGGAGGGATGCAGTCTGTCGATATTGTGCGGGTGGCCACCCATACCGCGATTGTCCCAAGGCGAAGGAGGACAACAACTACAAAACAATAAACTCAAACCGTACCTGTGCAAACTGCCTCGGAAACCATGGGGCTAGATACCGAGGCTGCCCGATGTTCCAGGAAACCAAGAGCATCCTGAAGGAAGCGGTTTCCAAAAACATCCCCTTCAAGGAGGCAAAACACAGAGTGGCTGCGGATGTTACAGAAAAACAACGCACGATAGACAGACGACAGTTGCACAAGCTGACCGCTGAAGTCAGAGAAATGAAAATGAAGCTGCGAATAAAAAAAAACAGCAAGCAGGCCGCCGAAGAACCAACCGACAGTGGAGAAGATGCGATAAACATGCAGAACATAAAACACGTGATGGAAGAAATGAAAAGAATCCAGCAACAAGTAGAAACAGATGTCAAGAAACTGAAAGAGCTGACAGAAGAAAACACAAAAATATTCAAAAGAATAGAAGCAGAAAGAATAGCCATTGAGGAAATATCATCAAACAGCACGCGAGAAACTAAAACGAACAACCAAGCAGTAAAAGAAATCATCCAAGAAACGCTAGAACAGCTACTACCAACGATAATTGAAAAAGCACTGTCACAGATAAAGGAGAGCAAGAAGACAAAAGCAACAGAAACTATGAGCGTAGAAACACACAAAACAAAACGAGCCAGATAGTTGAGGCAAGACATAAAAAACACCATGAGCGCGACACGGCACCACAAACGGACAAAGAGGAACCCAGACAGCCAGCTAGTGGTCCTTTTCAGGACCGATCACCTCCAGGACTACGAACGAGATACCAGTGAAGACGATAACACCCTATATACCCCAATTATAACCAAACTTTCAGGTTGAACAGGGTATTACAGCAGCATAGTAGACGAAAACAACAACAACAACAACAAGAATGACAGCATCAGTAACCTATGATGTGTAAAGCAGAGCTTAATCTTCCAACTTAGAACAGAATAGAACTCAACAATCAATTAAACATATTAAACTTCTCCCATGAGCCTAATTTTCACAACTGTAACCATCCTTGTGCAGATGACCTGCTCCATACAAAACAGTTCAGTGTGTGTGGTTTCCTTTCCCAGTACTCACCAGAAAGAATATATTCATCAAATAATAAAATAGTTTGGAGTTTTACAAATTAAGGGTGCACAGAAAACGTAGGACATTTCAGTTTTCACCCTTCATCAGGCCACAGTTACAGATAGGCGACAAGGACAAGAAATATAGACAGGTCACAAAAAAAATACTAAAGACACAGTAAACATGTAACAGGATGAGAAACACAGATAAGATGGGCAATACAGACAGATGAAAAAAAAAAACACAATAAAAAACCAGAATAAAAAGAAATTTAAAAACAAGAAATTCAACAATCAATGAAAATCAAAAGGAGAAAATGAAATAACAAAACGAGAAATCCTGCTAAAAGAATCAGTTCTGTAAGATCTAGAGAAGCTTACAATACAATCGTAATCTCATCGATAACCATGACTATGTTTTCTCTACTTCTGAGTAAAGAAGAACACTACTGCCAGTCTCTCAAACAATCACACACACTCTGTAGAGAAATGCTCAACAGCAACAGAACACATGGAAATTCTTTAACTGGCACTGACTGTTAAAGAAAGACAAGCTCAGCAGCCCTACTTAAACAACAACTAAAACCACCAAAAAACAATTGGGAGCCATGTTTTATGATTGCAGCAAATTTTTTTATATTGACCCCATCCACCCATTTAATATAACTGGTCACCCCTACTCATAAAGCTGGACCTAGTATAGTGTAGTCTCTAACACTTTACTCCCATAAATCAGTGTCTGCTATGGGACTATCTTTACATTTACCTTTATTCTTATTTTAAAATACTTATAATATATGACTTATTATTTTTCTAAAGTGTCCCAATCATTTGTAGCAAATTTCTACCAACTTTTCATAGCACATTTTTGGGAAAGTATGGAAAAGCTCCTCAGAAGAGACATCAATGCCATCACAAGAACAGCAATGCTATGAACCTCTGAAGGTAAGCTAAAGAGAGGTGACCAAAAACATCTTGGTGGAGAACTGTGGAGGCAGAGATGCAAAGACTGAACCAGAGCTGGGGCACTGCATGAAGGATGGCCACTACCGAGCAAAGTGAAAGAAGTTTGTTCCTGCAATACATGATGCCACCAGGCATAATGGCCACTGACGGCTTTGACAGTTGCCAGCTAAGGAAAAAAAAAGAAGAGATGGAAAAGCTGTAGGCCTACATTTTGACCTGGAAACTAAATTGTACGACCTTGTATTTCTTCCTAATCTCTTCAAAGCATATGTGTTGTTTCAGACATATATGCCTGTAATTTTTTTTTCAAAACATGTTTGAAATTTTCCTTTTCTGTTTAAGCATTTCAGGGTTGAATAAATATGCATCACCATCTTATATTTATATATTAAGTGAGAGAAGCATCACTGCTCATCAGAAATGAAGCTTCTATGCTTTCATGCCACTTTTTGCCTGTCATTGATTTACTTGACAAGAAAAATAGAAATGAATTAAGTGACCACAAAAGAATTAGTGGACCTAAGCAGAAAAAGACCAACAAAATTATTTTGCACCATGTTAAGTGCTTGCATAAAGCAAAAAAAGAGGTGTGATCACCTCAATGATGCATAATGGAAAAGTCAAGAGTCTCCTATGTCTTGGACACATAATAAGTGAAGATGACAGATATAAAATGGAAATCAAGAAAAGAATAGCTAAAGATACATTGAACAACATGAGATAAATACTGACATCTAAACAAATAACTCACAAATTAAAACTGAGAATTATGAAATGTTACATATATTCTTCATTACTGTAGGATGTGGAAACATGGACAATGAACATGCAATTGGAAGAAAGAATTGAGGCCCTTGACATGGGATAGAGATGAATGGGGCACACTCACAAATTAAAAATGACAATCATCAAGTATTATTACTTTTATTACTATATTGTGTAGAAACTGGGACAATGATCAAGAAGTTGGAAAAAAGAATTGTGGCGTCTGAGATGTGAATATAGAAAAGAATGAAGTCATTCTCATGAAAAGATGGGGGTGTGTGTGTGGGGAGGGGGGGGGGGGGATGAAATCCTAGAACATCTAGAAATGCAAAAAAGAAATAATTAATGAAATCAAAATGTTGTGATTATATAAAAATACATAGGCTAGGCCCACCACTTTGCTGATAACCATAACAGGCCTAAAAGGAAAGGTTGAAGGCAATATGACAAAAAAAATCAAACTTGGTAAATATGGCGGCGTTTGTCTACTTTTTTTGAAACTCTACCATACCTCATAATCTAGTTCCTCTTTTATTTGTGTTGTTTCTTCACATTTCTTCATCTTCGTACAGCTCTGGAGCATAGTTTCTGTTGGAGTATAAATGGCGTCTTTCTCAAACTTAATAAAGGTAAGATAAAAAGTGAGGAGCGTATCGTTCGCCTTCAAATGTAGCCTAAACTGTCGAGCTGGCAAGATGGTTACAGCCCTTTCTTCTCAAGGCTGAGTCACCGAAGTGCAAACCAGATAGTGCCACTCTTAACTGTATTCAGCTGTACAAGTGTAGTCCTCATTCCGCTCACAGCCTCCGAACAAGAGAACCAATCCTATTATTCTACCTATTAGAATTAAGGTATAGAGTGACCTCCCCTTAAGGGAGCGTTAGTTTTTTTGATCAGAGTATATGCGATGAATTCACGCTGGACGAGATCAAACAAGCCGTTAAAAGATTAAAAAATTTTAAAGCTGCTGGAGTTGACGAAATTTCAGGGGAAATGATTAAAGCAGTTAATGACAACAACCTCTTGAGAATTTTAGATATTATAAATGAAGTATGGAGAGAAGAACAACCACCACAACAATGGAAAGACAGTATTATTGTAAAGTTACGAAGAAAGGTGATCTATCAGACTGTAATAACTGGCGTGGTATATCTCTATTATCAGTACCTGGAAAATTATTATGTTGCATGATGTTAGAAAGACTTAAATTGCATGCTGACGAAAAGATCAGAGAAGAACAAGCGGGTTTCAGGCCGAAACGATCATGTATTGATCAAATATTCACACTAAGAACAATTCTAGAAGAATCAGTGGAAAGGCAATCGCCACTTATTATCACCTTCGTCGATTTTCAAAAAGCCTTTGATAGTCTACACCGCCCATCATTGTGGAAGATACTTACAATCTATGGTTTTCCAACAAAATATGTGAATATAATCAAAGCGCTATATGACAATGCAAGATGTTGTGTTAGAACAAATAAAGGGAATACAGAATGGTTTACAGTAGAAACAGGGGTGAAACAAGGATGTATTATGTCACCACTACTTTTTGGAATAGCTATTGATTGGGTTATGAGAAACTATACCCACAATGAACAATTGGGTATAAAATGGACAAATGGAAAATTCCTGGGGGACCTGGATTTCGCAGATGATGTAGCATTCTTAAGTTCAACACCAAGACAATCCCAAGAAGCAATAAATAATTTGTGTCATCTCTCGGTTAAAATTGGTCTCCAAATAAATGCCTCTAAAACTAAAGCTATGAACTTTTCTAACGAGACCTTTGATATCATCTTGAACGGGGAAAAACTACAGAAAGTTGAAAGTTTCAATTATTTAGGCAGTAAAATGACTCAGGATGGTGACACAACAAGAGAAATCCATACTAGAATTGCTTTGGCAGCTAGCGCCTTCAATAGATTATCTAACATTTGGAAATTACGATCATTGAATATACATACCAAGCTTCGTCTGTTTAATTCAAATGTTATCTCAGTGTTAACATACGGCTGTGAGAGTTGGAAATAACAAAATCATTGGAGAACAAGCTGAATACATTCGAGAACAAATGTCTTAGAAAACTCATGAACATCAGTTGGAAAGAATTCAAGACTAATCGACAAATAAGAGAAGACTCTAGGCAGAAATATGTCTCCGACTATATAGGAAAAGACGATGGTCATATATCGGTCATGTCCTACGAATGCAAAACAACAGAATACCACTACAGGCGCTCACTTGGGTTCCTGAGGGTAAGCGGAAAAAAGGAAGACCAAAAGAAACACTCAGAAGAAAAATAATAAGAGAAGGAAGAACGTTGGGCCTAAATAATGTGAAAGAGCTAAGAGGAGTGGCGTCACAACGAACAACCTGGAGAGCACTGGTTTCTGCCTTATGCGCCGTGTTTGGCGCTTAAAGAATTTATTATTATTATTATTATTATATGCATATAAGTTGTTCAAGGCTCCAACAAGAAAATGTCAAATATCTAACTTCATCGATTTCACAAAAGCCTTCGATCGAGTCAGGCATGAAGGCTTATGGCAAATAATGAGAAAATTCAATTTTGATACCAACATCATAGATATCATTGAAGCACTATACAAGGACGCAAGCAGTGCTGTTTTTGCAAGCAATGACATTGGAGAATTTTTCAAAACGACTGTAGGAGTTCGCCAGGGATGTATCCTGTCCCCAGTGCTCTTTAATATATATCTAGAACATATTATGCAGGAGGCTCTTTATGATTATAAAACAACCATATCGATTGGAGGCCGACCTCTTTGCAACCTACGTTTTGCTGATGATATCGATCTGATAGCTGGATCAGAATCAGAACTATATGACCTTACCTCTAGACTGGAGAAAGTGACAAGAACATATGGGATGGAAATTAATATAGAAAAAAGCAAGATATTGGTGAATAGTCATAAGAAACATGTTCCGACCAACATTACGTTAAATGGGCAAACGTTAGAAGAAGTTAACACCTTTAAATATCTCGGGTCCACTATATATAGTGATGGAAGATCAAGTAAAGAAATCAAGACAAGACTTGAGATGGCCTCAGCTGCCATGACAAGACTGAATGTGATCTGGAAAAGTAACATCAGTTTTCCTGTGAAGATCAAATTATACAAATCACTTGTATTATCTATTCTCTTATATGGTTGTGAGAGCTGGACACTCACTGCAGATACGGAGCGAAGGATTCAGGCTTTCGAGCATAAATGTTATAGAAGAATTCTGCGCATTTGCTATAAAGAGCACCAAACAAATGTCTATGTTAGAGAGAAGATAAACACCTATGCAGGCCACCAAGAACCACTTTTGTCAGTAGGGAAACGTCGAAAGCTTGCCTGGTTTGGGCATGTAACTCGTCATGACTCCCTTTCGAAAACGATCCTTCAGGGAACAGTCAAAGGTAAACGGAGAAGAGGAAGGCAAAGAAAATCCTGGGCTGATAACATCAAAGAATGGGCAGGACACGGTTTTTCCACACTTGTACGCATTGCTGAGGACAGAGAGCAGTGGAGGACCCTGTCTGCTGATGCTTCCACCATGGCACCCTACGACCCATGACGGGTTACGGGTTGAGATGATGATGATATGTCTCATCATCAGCTGCCATCTCTACAACGAAGGTTGGCTGTAATGGATCTCCAATATCTTTGGTCTCTTGTCTTGGTGATGCACTCAGACAGACTTTCCTGTCCATCTCCTGATGTTATCTTCCCACTTATAGCACTGTCTTCCCCTTGCACGTTTGCCTTCAACTCTCCCTTCTCTTATGGTGTTCTGCAAGGTGTTATGCTTTTTTATGTGGCCAATGTATTTCAGCTGCCTAACTTTGATCTCCCTCATTAGTCTCTTTTCATACATAGATTGTGTATGACCTCCTTATTTGTTTTCTTCTATTTCCATGAGATGCGCCCCATTCTTCTATACATCCACATCTCAAGAGTCTCAACTCGTTCTTCCAATTGCTTATTCATTGTCCATGTTTCTACACCATAAAGTAGTGCAGAAAATATAACATTTTACGATTCTCAGTTTTAATTTGTGAGTTAACTGTTTAGATGTCAGTACATTGTTGAATGTAGCTTTGGTCATTCCTATTCTTTTCTTGATTTTTTTTTTCACATCTGCCATCTTCAGTTATTATATGACCAAGATATGAGTAGCTCTTGACTTGTTCCAGGATTTTCCCATTAATGATTATCTGTAATGTGGACTTATCGTCCGTTTTGCTAATTACTGTTTGTTATCTCAATATTAATGTCCAATCCATACTCATGACTTATCTGATTTACTCGTCCCTACATTTATTAGATTTTTAAGGTAGATCTGATAAAAATCTAATAAATGTAGGGACGAGTAAATCAGCGATTAAGAGCTTAATAAAAAATTTAATAACAGATGAATGGAAAGCAGAGTTGCATATAAGTTGTTCAAGGCTCCAACAAGAAAATGTCAAATATCTAGGGAATTGAAAATTCCCAGTAATAAGAAACTTCTCAGACTACAGCTGGGAAATTTATTTATTTAACGTATAAGCACAATTGTGATTGTCTCTATTTACAATGATTTGACAAATGTGATGCCACTTTCTCATATCGGCAGTTTTTCATATTATTTGGAATTGAAAACAATATATATCCTAATTATAACCCATCAGAGGTTGAACGGGATATTTTTCTTCATTAAAATAAAAAAAATAAAAAAATGACTTATATTTTTCACTTGCTTCACTAGTTCTTGTAAATCTTGTTCACTTTCAGCTAACAACACGGTATCATCTGCATATTTAAGGTTGTTTATTGACCTTCCACTTTTGTTAAGTCCTGACATTTCCTTTATCTGTTTGAAGATGTTTTCGGTGTATAGATTAAATAGGCAGGGCGACAGCACACAACCTTGTCTGACATCACTTTTTACGTCTATGTTTGGTGAATAATTTCTTCCAGATCTTACTGTGGCAGTTTGCTCCCAATAAAGAGTACTCTTACTCTTAAGCCAATTTCAACAATACCTATGTCTTCCAAACATTGAATTATTTTCTCATGATGGATTCTGTCAAACGCGTTCTTATAGTCAATGAAGCACATGTACACACTTTTTTGGGACTTCTGTATATTTTTCTGCTAATATTCTTAGGCAAAATATTGCCTCTTTTGTTCTGCTGTTCCGTTTGAAACCAAACTGCTCTTCTTGAATTTCACTGCCTATGTTACTTTTTATTCTTTCCTGTATGACTTTGAGCAGTAATTTAATTGCATGACTCATCAGGCTTATTGTTCTGAAGTTTGAACATTCTGTTGCATAATGTTTTTGTGCACTGTTATAAAGACTGATGTCTTAATATCACGTGGTATATATCCTGTATTGTATATATCGTTGCATGGATCTGTGATTGTATTTATATCAAAGCTCTCCAGTGTTTCTATCATTTCAATTTTTATGTTGTCCGTGCCTGCTTATTTTCCCTTTTGTGTCATATGTATTGCATTCTCTACTTCTGTTCTGATAATGTTTGGGTCTTCATTAGAATATGGTGATGGATTTTTGCCTCCGTTGTCCTCGAATAGTTCTTTTACGTACTCTACCCATCTGTTTAATATGTCTATCTCATCAAGTAAGATTACACCATTTTTGTTCTTGATACAGCCTCCTCCTTGGGCAAACTGCAACTTATTTATATTTTCTTTATTTCTACATGCATATCTCTTGTCATGTGCTTTGCTTTCATGTCTTCTATTTCCTTGCATTTCGTTTCTATCCACCGTTCTTTTGCATGTCTACACATAGTACATATGTCATTGTCTATTGTTGTATATGTCGCCGTGGGGTTTGCCCAAGCATTATTTATGCTATTGGCAAAGTCAGAATGCGCTTGGAGTTAAATAACGCCAATACATTTAGGTGAAAACAGGTTGGAGCAACGAATCAGAGGTAGCGAAAGAAACGCACCAGGGAACAATGACTAGAGGTCAGAAAGGTGTGCGGGTTTCTGAAAGGCAGTCGGGTTTCAGAAGTTGAAGAAGCAAGAAGTGCTTTTGGCGGTTGCCACCAGTTTAACAGATTCTGTGGTTATACAGAAAAGTTCTGAAGTTATACAGAAAATGCATAAGCTGTAGAGATAACTCAGAAGATTAAAGGATTCTGTGGTTAGACAGAAATAGCATAAGTTTTAGAAGGTTCAGAGGATGTGATAGCTCTAGTCAGTAACTATATAACTAAGAAGTTTTGTATAGACAGTGTAGTAGATGATTAAGAAAGTTCTTATAGTCACAGTAGAGAGTGTATTTCGGGAGAGATTCAGTGATTTGTCTGTAAGTATGATTTTGAACTTATCATTCACATTGATGAAAAATTGCAGGAGAAGTAATACAGAAATTCCAAGTCGACATGTCAAATAAATGTTGAGAACTTTGTTGACTAAGCAACCTAGAGAAGAGAAGTAGGTGAATGATACACCGATGGTCAAGCTTGGTACTGTTATATACGAATAGTTGAATGGGGAAAAAAAACACACACACAAATAGTAATACGTCTTACAAGGAGAAAGGACAAGAAAAACCTACGTTTCGGCCACAAGGCCTTCGTCAGGGACAGACAAACAAGAGACAGGAGGGAAAGAAAATTAGAATTAAGTAGAGAACATGAAACTATAAAAATAAGAGAAAAAAACTCCCTTCTGTCCAGTCACATGTGAAGCAAGATGGCTGCCACTAAACCGGAAAGCGGAAGTCCATAGTACAATAGAAACAAAAAATAAGAAATAATGAAAACAAGGACTGGAAAAGAGTGAGGGGGAAAAAAAATTTAATGAAATAAATAAACAAACGTTGCACCATTACTTACATCGGCCAAACGGGCACACGACTGGGCGACCGATTCTGCAGACACCTCTACGACATCTCTCAGTTTAAATCCACACCTGTGGCCATCCACTTCAATGGCCCTGACCACCATGGTACCACTGACATCCAGGTGACAGCCATCAGATCCTGTTCCTCGGACGCCAACAGTCGGTTTCGCAAGGAACAACGCCTCACCCACACGGTTTGAATACCCAACATTCTTTTGTCTGAGACGCCTTTCTCTATCGAGTCCCGGTTGTATTTTGACTGTCTACTTTGATGCGATCACGCTTTTTTTTTTCTTTTTTTTTTTTAATCGCTGTTCCCTCACTCTATATATTTTAATATTTTTATTTATTTATTTATTTTTTTATTATTATTATTTTTTTTAATTTATTTATTATTATTATTTTATTTTATTAATTAATTATTTTTTTTTTAAATTTATTTATTTATTGTTTTGTTTTGTTTATTTATTTCATTAAAAAAATTTTTTTTCTCACTCTTTTATAGTCCTTGTTTTCATTATTTCTTTTTTTTTTTATTGTACTATCGACTTCCGCTTTCCGGTTTAGTGGCAGCCATCTTGCTTCACATGTGACTGGACAGAAGAGAGTTTTTTTCTCTTATTTTTATAGTTTCATGTTCTCTACTTAATTCTCATTTTCTTTCCCTCCTGTCTCTTGTTTGTCTGTCCCTGACGAAGGCCTTGTGGCCGAAACGTAGGTTTTTCTTGTCCTTTCTCCTTGTAAGACGTATTACTATTTGTGTGTGTGTGTTTTTTTCCCCATTCAACTGTTTTACCCCCGTCTTACGGCAGTTCTCCTCATATACTTATATTATATACGAATAGATGGGTAAGAATGAATTCCAAGAGGAAAACCATATTTTATCAGAATGAGTTCACAGAGAGTGAACCAATGAGCTGTCTACAGAAATAGTTACGACAAGTAAGCGACTGGATAAGTCGACTTCTGTAAGAATTGCACACTAAGCTTTCGCAGGTAGGTATATACATATATATAGAAGATTCGATACTTGTACATGAGTTAAGTTAACCTTTTTCAGCGATAGTAACGGACGAGTTCTACAGAGGTCAGAAGGAAATAAAGGCATAAATACATTGAGTTGGAAGTGCTGAGATGAAGTAGAAATAAAGGCATAAAAAAGGCATAAATAAATTGAGTAGGAACTGCTGAGATGAAGCATGGAGGTACTTAGGTGAACAGGAATAAAGGGTGAACAGACTAAACAAGTTAACAGGAGAACTATGCATGTATATGGGATATAGAGCTTAGGCATGAAGCAACAAGGATATAATTGTATGTGAGGTCTGTGTTGAATTATTTGCCTTACTGAAGAAAACGATCACATGTAAATAAAAGTTTTGATGGATACAACAGATGTTTGAGTCTATCCTTGAGGGTTGTTGTATGTAGGCCAGGTCAATAATCATTATCTTCTTCTTCTTCTTGCGATCGCATCTTTGATGTTTACACCGTCAGACGAGTTTTCATGATGAATTCGACTGTTGTTTGAAGTTCCTCTTTAGCTCCATATAGCTTTGAGTTTAGTGTTGAGTCATTGGGCCAGTATATCTTTCTTAACTGGTCATACAGAGGAAAATCCCGTAGAACATGCTCAGCAGTTTGTTCGTTTAATCCACGTGTGCACAGTGGTGAAGCAGACAATCGTAGCTTGTGCATGTGTTTATTCAGTTTGTCATGCCCTGTCCTGAGGCGAAAAATAGTTATCTGTCCCTGCCGGTCGAGAGTGTGATAGTCGTCTTTGGGTTGGTTCTGTTCTCTTCTGATAGTCTGGATAGCTCTCTTTTTCTCAAAGTATGTGACTTCATTATCTTCTTGTTCACATTCTCCTCCATTTTTTGCAAGTTTATCTGCCTTTTCATTTCTGGGTACACCACAATAAGATGGTACCCACTGAAGTATGGTTCTCTTTTTGGCAGCTACCTTGTTTAGTTCATTTCTCAGATGCGGGAGTTTACCACCCTTGAGAGCTTGCAGGAACTCCGCCAATGCCGGTCCCAAGCCCGGATGAAAAAGGAGGAGGGCGGCCTGCATGGAGGCCGTAAGGAGGCAGCCCCTCCACCATGCAAAGGCACAACAGGCCAATCACCTTTTGCTTTAAATCATGATTACGCGAACTACAAGAGAGAAAACCGGACTGATTCTAAAGGCGACGAACTGGAACGGACTACGGACTACGACTTATGGAACTTGGAACACAAGAAGTATAAATGGGAAGGAAGAGGAGCTGGTGGAAGAGATGAGGAAAGCAAAACTAGAAATCCTGGCTATAACGGAAACGAAGAAAAAAGGACAAGGAGTCATGGATCTCGAAGGCAACACGTTGCTCTACAGTGGTGTACCCATATCTGAAAGAGCTAAAGGGGGCGTGGGTTGCATTGTGGCCCAAAATCAAAAAGATAGTATCAAGGGATGGAACTTTGTCTCGGAGCGCATTATGGTTGTAAAACTAAAAGAAGGAGAAACCATAGTCAACCTGGTCATAGTGTATGGGCCAAATGAGGATAAGAGAGCAGAGGTCAAGGAGGAATTCTTCGAGCTGCTTCAAAGGACAGTGGATGACTGCCTAGATGAAGTTATTATGCTCGGAGATTTTAATGCCAGAGTTGAAAATGACCATGCTAGATGGGGTGGAGTTATCGGAAGATATGGAGAAGATACTCTCAATGACAATGGAAAGCGACTCCTTAGATTCTGCAGTGAGCAGAATCTGATCATTACAAACACAAAGTTCCCCCATAAGCGCATACATGCATACACTAGATGTGAACCAACCAAGAATGAGAAGTCAGTGATCGACTATGCCATTGTTCGGAGAAGCTCATTCAGATATGTCCGAGATGCGAGTCTGGAGGGGGCCAGAGATTGGAAGTGATCACTACCTGCTAACAATCAAACGAACAACTGAAAGAGTTGCTCAGCCTAGGAACTGCCCAACGTCACGCAAGAAACCAAGTAAACGAGCAGGAGAAATGAGCATTAGGACCTACAAGCTGAGAGAGCCAGAAATTAAGACCAGATATCAGGGGCTTATTGCTACAGCAGTGAGCAACACAGAAGAACGACCTGATGACTTGGAAACCCTCTGGAATAAATTCAAGGATATCATAAAGACAGCTGCTGCAGAAGCATGCGGTGAAGTCCGACTTGGGAACCAGAGAAAGAGGACACCTTGGTGGACAGAGGAAGTCAAAGAGAAAATAAGAGAGAAGAAAATGGCATGGAAACAATACTTAGGAGCTAAAAACTCAACAGGACAAATGGAGAAATATAGAGAATATGTGACACTCAGAACAGAAGCAAAGAACAAAGTGCTAGCAGCAAAACAGAAGTCCTGGGAAGAATTTGGAGAAAAGCTAGAAAAAGATGCACAAGAAAACCAGAAATTGTTCTATAAGACCCTAAAGAACATGAGGAAAGAAAAACAATGCCCTCTCAAATTTATAAAGGACAAGCAAGGCAAATTGCTTACTGCCCCGAAGGAAGTAATGGAAAGATGGAAAGAATATTTCTCAGAACTCCTGGATGGTGAGCATGATGAAGCATCAGAAATGATAACCACTAGCACAGAAGAGAAAACTAATGATGGTGAAGATGACATAAAGATGGAAGAACTGAGGGCAGCACTAGAGAAAATCAAGATGGGCAAAGCAGCAGGGCATGATGGTATAACACCAGAAATGGTTAAGTACATGGGAGCATCAGGCGACCTATTACTCTTAAAGGTCCTACAGGCAGCATGGTGCAACAAGACCATACCAAAGGATTGGGAGATTGCCATCATAACACCAATTTTCAAAAAGGGTGACAATCGACAACGGGGAAACCATAGAGGCATATCCCTTCTCAGTGTCCCTGGTAAAATCTACTCTAGAATCCTAGAGCAGAGACTCCGACGCCTAGCTGAGCCACAATTGGATGAGGTCCAGTGCGGATTCCGAGCAAACCGAAGTACTCAAGACCTAATCTTCACACTCAGACAGCTGAGTGAAAAGGCCCTTGAGTATAAGAGTGAGATCCACCTTTGTTTCATAGATCTGGAAAAGGCGTTTGACAGGGTCCCCTGGAGCAAACTTTGGGACTGTTTGGCAAGGAAGAATATTCCAGCACCTCTGATTCATGCTATACAGAGCTTCTACAAGTCTTGCAGAAATTATGTGAGGACAGCAAACCATAAGTCAGAAGAGTTCAGAACCACCACTGGTGTAAGACAAGGTGATATCCTATCACCTTACCTCTTCATACTCCTTATGGACGATGTCATCAAGGCATGTAAGGAGAGAACAAGAAAGTATTCAGTGGGGTACTGGAAGATGACTTCTATGAAGCACTTCTAAGTACCATCAACACAATACCCAAGCATGACATAATAGCAGTCATGGGTGATTTTAACGCCAAAGTAGGTGACAACAACGATGGAGTACAAAGATATCTCGGTACTCATGGCATAGGCTGTATGAATCAAAATGGCGAAAGACTTCTTGAACTTTGTGAAATATCAAACCTCGTTGTGGCAGACACCATCTTTCCACATAAGAATATCCACAAGATAACATGGAATTCACCTGATGGCAGAACTAAGAACCAGATAGATCACTTCTGCATAAGCGCTAAATTTCGCTCATCAGTTCAAGACGTCAGAGCATACAGAGGTGCAGAGATCGGAAGCGATCATAACCTCTGCATAGCTAAACTGAGAATTAAACTGAAGAAGTTATACCAACAGAATAAAAATAGAAGAATAGATGTACACAGACTGCAATCAAATGATATAAAGGAGGAATATAATGTCAAAATGAACAACTATTTCGATGCTTTAGGCAAAATTGACAACGATATCACCACCAAGACAATCGATACTAAATGGGAACAACTGAGAACAGCAATGACAGAAGCAGCAGTAGCGACCACCGGATACCTAGTACATAAAAAGAAAAAATGGATGAGAGAAGATACTTGGGATAAAATACAAGAAAGGAAAACAGCAAAAACTGAAACTACTAGCGGCAAGTACACATAATGCAGTTGAATCTTGCAAACGAACTTATAACTTGTTAAATAAAGAAGTGAAGACAAAAACTCGAAGAGATAAAAGACATTTCATCAATGAACTGGCCGTAGAAGCTGAAAATGCTGCAAGAACTGGTAATAGTAGGTGCCTTTATCAAATTACAAAACAACTATGTCACCAGCCTACTGCTATGGAAACACCTGTTAAAGGTAAATTAGGGAATTCAATACCAACAGAAAAAGAACAAATGAAGAGATGGGCTGAGCACTTCATGGAGGTGCTAAACAGACCACCACCAACAGTAACACCTGATTTTAATAATGAAACACCCACAACCACCTTGCCAATAACTTGCGATGAATTCACGCTGGACGAGATCAAACAAGCCGTTAAAAGATTAAAAAATTTTAAAGCTGCTGGAGTTGACGAAATTTCAGGGGAAATGATTAAAGCAGTTAATGACAACAACCTCTTGAGAATTTTAGATATTATAAATGAAGTATGGAGAGAAGAACAACCACCACAACAATGGAAAGACAGTATTATTGTAAAGTTACCGAAGAAAGGTGATCTATCAGACTGTAATAACTGGCGTGGTATATCTCTATTACACTAGTCAACAACCAAAATGTACCAGAAATGAAATTAGCTGATCTTAACTAATTTTGGTGTGCTGAAAACGAAAATGACATTTAAAAATGTTGATTGGCTCTAGTTTTCAAGATATATGCTACTAGTTTATTTAATTACGGTCAATTTATATATATGACGCAACTGTTGTGGGCGATTGCATAATTTTTTCTAATGACCAATAAAAATGTAACTAGAAGTTGATGATGCAATCCTACCTATGATTACATCACCTTTGTGTATAAATATCTTATCTCTGATAAAATTTTGCCATTAGTTAGTGCATTTGTCCTTATCAAAAGTATCGTAGTTAGAAATGCCTAGGACATGTGTGAACAGTGCTAATAATTTCTGTTATATATGTGGTGAGGTGACATTTCTATCACAAAAACGAAATATAACTAAAGTGATTAAGAAGGCGTACAGTTTGTATTTTGGCTGCAGAATAGGAGATCAAGATAAGAGCTGGGCGCCACACATATGCTGCAATACATGTGCAGCACATCTTAAACTGTGGTTGACTGCAAAAGGCATAGCTTGCCTTTTGCCAGTCCCAATGATTTGGAGAGAGCCCACTGATCATCTCAACAACTGTTACTTTTGCATGGTCCCTCCAATTGGGAAAGGCATATCAAAGAAGAAAAAATGGACTCTGGAATATCCAAACATCCCCTCTGCAATACGTCCGGTACCACATGGCGATGACCTACCAGTTCCCAAAGTGCCAGAATCATTTTCAGCTGCTTCCACTGATGAAGAAGAGGACATTGGTGGTCCTGAACCATCAACCTCAAGCGACCCAGATTTTGAGCAAACTACATCCACTAAACCACACTTAATAACCCAAGGTGAACTGAATGATCTTGTAAGAGATCTGAATTTACCGAAGAACAAGGCGGAGCTTTTGGGTTCCAGATTGCAACAGTGGAATCTCCTGGCAGAAGATGTTACAATTTCTGTGTACAGAAACCGCCAGAAGCCACCTATTACATTCTTTTTCAAAGAGGGTGACCTTTTTGCGTGCCACAACATTTCTGGTTTAATGGCAGCCCTCAAAATCAATTACATACCGGAAGAGTGGAGGCTTTTCATTGATTCATCTAAGACGAGTCTTAAAGCTGTTTTGTTGAATAATGGTAATGTGTTACCGTCAATTCCAGTTGGTCACGCAGTTTATATGAAAGAAACTTTAAGCAGCTTTTGAAGTGTATAAACTACTATCATCATCATTGGTCACTTTGCAGTGACTTAAAAGTGATCACTCTTTTGCTTGGACTACAGGGTGGATACACCAAGTACTGTTGCTTTCTCTGTGAGTGGGATAGCCATGCACGAAGTGACCATTACATCAGAAGACATTGGCCAACCAGGCAGTCATTGCAGCCTGGCAGTAAGAACGTTGAGAACCCAGCACTTGACACCAGCAAGATTTTGTTGCCACCCTTGCACATTAAGCTGGGTCTAATGAAATACTTTGTCAAGGCAATGGAGAAAACAGATGAGGCTTTCAAATACCTCATCAGAAAATTTCCAAGACCCAGTGAAGCTAAAATAAGAGAGGGAGTATTTGTTGGTCCGCAAATTCGAAAACTTCTTCATGATGACGAGTTTCTTTGCGTGTTGCACGGCAAGGAAAAAGCAGCATGGCTAGCATTTAAGTCAGTGGTGGACAATTTTCTTGGAAACAACAGATCTGATAATTACAATGGAATTGTAGAAAATCTCCTTCTGAAGTATAAGAGTCTTGGCTGCAACGTCTTTGAAAATTCATTTTCTGGATTCTCATCTGGATTTCTTTACGTCAAACGGTGGAGCGGTCAGTGATGAGCATGGTGAACGATTTCACCAGGACATTGCTGCTATGGAGACAAGGTATCAAGGCAATTGGAGCCCTTCAATGCTTGCTGATTACTGTTGGACTGTGACAAGAGACACCTCATCGATTGACTACAAGAAGCAAGCAAAGAGAGCTCGAACAGCGACTGAATAATGACGGAATGGGTTCAAATGTGCCTTTTTAAAACATGATATGTGAACTTTAAATAATGTTTTTATTTTTTTCTATTATTTTATGTTGAAATATCAATTAATTGAGTATGTAACCACAATTTGTATAATGCTAAAGTAGAAAGACTAGCATGTTCACCCCAGAGAATTAAACAAGCATACATTATTTGTATTACTGTAATGTAAATTCATCATTTTAAAAAAAAACCAGAGCCAATTGGTGAATTTCATTATGATATTTGAAATCAGCATGTCAAAAACAATAAGAAATGGTATATTTAATTTCTGGTACAAATAACTTTTGAAAATTTGTTGACTAGTGTTATCAGTACCTGGAAAATTATTATGTTGCATGATGTTAGAAAGACTTAAATTGCATGCTGACGAAAAGATCAGAGAAGAACAAGCGGGTTTCAGGCCGAAACGATCATGTATTGATCAAATATTCACACTAAGAACAATTATAGAAGAATCAGTGGAAAGGCAATCGCCACTTATTATCACCTTCGTCGATTTTCAAAAAGCCTTTGATAGTCTACACCGCCCATCATTGTGGATACTTACAATCTATGGTTTTCCAACAAAATATGTGAATATAATCAAAGCGCTATATGACAATGCAAGATGTTGTGTTAGAACAAATAAAGGGAATACGGAATGGTTTACAGTAGAAACAGGGGTGAAACAAGGCTGTATTATGTCACCTCTACTTTTTGGAATAGCTATTGATTGGGTTATGAGAAACTATACCCACAATGAACAATTGGGTATAAAATGGACAAATGGAAATTTCCTGGGGGACCTGGATTTCGCAGATGATGTAGCATTCTTAAGTTCAACACCAAGACAATCCCAAGAAGCAATAAATAATTTGTGTCATCTCTCGGTTAAAATAGGTCTCCAAATAAATGCCTCTAAAACTAAAGCTATGAACTTTTCTAACGAGACCTTTGATATCATCTTGAACGGGGAAAAACTACAGAAAGTTGAAAGTTTCAATTATTTAGGCAGTAAAATGACTCAGGATGGTGACACAACAAGAGAAATCCATACTAGAATTGCTTTGGCAGCTAGCGCCTTCAATAGATTATCTAACATTTGGAAATTACGATCATTGAATATACATACCAAGCTTCGTCTGTTTAATTCAAATGTTATCTCAGTGTTAACATACGGCTGTGAGAGTTGAAAAATAACAAAATCATTGGAGAACAAGCTGAATACATTCGAGAACAAATGTCTTAGAAAACTCATGAACATCAGTTGGAAAGAATTCAAGAGTAATCGACAAATAAGAGAAGACTCTAGGCAGAAATATGTCTCCGACTATATAAGGAAAAGACGATGGTCATATATCGGTCATGTCCTACGAATGCAAAACAACAGAATACCACTACAGGCGCTCACTTGGGTTCCTGAGGGTAAGAGGAAAAAAGGAAGACCAAAAGAAACACTCAGAAGAACAATAATAAGAGAAGGAAGAACGTTGGGCCTAAATAATGTGCAAAGAGCTAAGAGGAGTGGCGTCACAACGAACAACCTGGAGAGCACTGGTTTCTGCCTTATGCGCCGTGTTTGGTGCTTAAAGAATTTATTATTATTATTATTACTGGAAGATGAGACAGGTCTATATTTCGGAGCTGGCATTTGCTGATGATGTTGTCCTGATTGCTAAATCAGAGGCACATCTCCAATCCAACCTGCAAGTCTGGAAGGAAGAGCTGGAGAAGAGAGGGATGGTCATAAGCAGCTCTAAAACAAAATCCATAATGATATCACGAGAAGAAAGAAAACATCAGATTAAGTTGGGAGAACAGGTCCTGGAGCAGGTCGCCCACTTTAAATATCTCGGAGCTATTATAGACCGAAAGGGAGGCCTCAAAGAAGAGTTGGCCACTCGAAAAGCTGCGGCTGGGAGACTTTTTTCAGGCCATAAATCGTGGATTCCTCAGCAAGAAAGAGGTTGGTAAGAAAACGAAGATGGCTGTATACCGCTCCACCTATGTCCCAGTCTTGACATATGGATGCGAGTCCTGGGCAATGACCAACCCACAAAAGCCAGATCCAAACCTCAGAAATGAGGTATCTGAGGAAAGTGGTTGAAGTAACAAGAAGAGACATGGTCCGCAACCAGACGATCCGTCAAGGCCTAAAATCCCATCCGCTGCAGACCCAAATAGAACAGCCCCAACTAAGATGGTTTGGCCATGTCTGCAGAATGGGAGAAGATCGGCTACCACGACAAGCATGGGAAACAAAGAGCCAGGGATCCAGACCTCCAGGACGACCCAGAGTCCGCTGGGAGGACAACATTAGACAATCTTTGAAGGACCGAGGACTAGAATGGAACCAGGCCAGGAAGAAGACAGCTGATAGAATGGTCTGGCGCTCTCTCTTCCAAACCTCTACACCTCACGGTAGAAGGGGAACGACTAAGTAAGTAAGTAAGAGAGCTTGCAGGACAGACAGTGCATCTGTGAGGATGACTACCTGGTGGCAGTCAGAGTTGGTGTTATAAATCATATTTGCAGCTTGCTCTAGAGCTTGAACCTCAGCTGTATAGTTGGAACAGAATTTACCAGTGGAATGTGCCTAGTCTCATAGTGGTTGTCAGGATATGAGATAAAGATACCGGCACCTCCATTCCTAACAGCATTAGTTGCTGATCCATCTGTATAGGCATGCATCCATGATTGATCGGGATAGCTCTCTTGGATCATACTCAATGTAGCAGTTCGTTTTTTTGCAGATCATTATACTCACATCCACTTGTGAGACCACTGACTGATGTATTAATTTGGAGGGCACTGCTGGCCTGCTCCCATGGTACAGGGTATAGGGTGGGCTTCAGTGGTGTTGTCTTCATGGATAGGTCTTCTTGATGCTGTCTTATAAGTCTTTTCCCCCGATGCACAAAGCTGCTACGCTTTAGACGTCCCAATGCCAGATCATCTAGTCTTGCCTTCATTGGGTGCATTGGCATACTGTTGTACTTTTCCATCTGGATCATGGTTTTTGTGTCTCTTCTATGGGACAATGTCTGTAATCCAGCAACCTTCTGCATCTCTGTTATTGGTGTAGTTTTCATGGCTCCGGTAATGAGCCTGAGAGCTTGATTTTGCACCTTGTCCAAAGACTGCAGATGTGAGTTAGCAGCTGATGACCATGCTGCTGAGCTAAACTCTAAGTGTGGTCTTATTACTCCATTATAAATCTTCTTTAGAATTTGCGTTCGGATTTGCTCCACGGCCGAGGTGGAGGGGGTACCTGCTAATTTTTCTGAGTTACGCG